>PVLA01006281.1:0-127247 GCA_004027455.1 Hydrochoerus hydrochaeris
GTAGACAGGTACATGTTGGTAAATGCCAGCTTTCCAAATTCACACAGACACGGTGAACTTTCCGAGCTCAGTACACAGAGAAAGATGGGAAAAGCCAACTTTCTATGCACTGCTGGCCAGGGCCCGTGATAATTCATTGACTGTGTCCATTTGAGTAAATAAGAGCCAACTAGACTGGCTTAGCATAATTCCGGGTGGGGAAGACCCAGTCTGGGCAGGCTTGTTGACAGGACGGAATAAAGGGAAAGGAAGAAGGAAAAGGAAGTCTCACTTCTGCTCCTTCAGGGGGCTCTTCACCCGGACCCCGTCTCCTACCTTCCAGTGCAGACCTTTTAGCGCCTGACTCCGACCAGTGAGAGAGACTGCACCGAGCCCCGCTTCTGTGACTGGACAGAGCACAGTGTCCCAGGCCAACATGTCCATAAAACGTATTGTCCTTTAGTTTAATTTTCTAATGTCTTCGTTTGTTTGAGATATTAGGGAAATAATAGCTTCAAAGAAAGAGTAGTGTGAGCTTGTTCCCCTCGTACCCTTTTCTAAGCACTGGTGAGCAACGCTTTTTAAATAAAAGGAGTGGAGTAGAAAACTCCAGATACAAAGTTTAGCAGGGTTTGCATAAGTCCTGTTTAAGGTAGGAGTATGGTGGACATGTACACATTATAAAATGTGCTTTTTATTTGTGGTCAACAGCTTTTGAAAGTCATGACTTGGCTCTGTCATAGCCTGGATTCTGGGAAGAGGCGGGGGGCGGGCAGGTGAAGGCACGAAGCAAGTCAAGGTGTGTTTTGTCCATGAACTAAGCCCCACGAGGGATGGAAGGAACCCATATGCACTGCAAAGATGTGCCAAGAAAATTGCAAAAGGAAACAAAGAAAACTTTAAAAATTTAGTCGCTTACTATCCTTTCACTTGTTGAACTCTCCTAATTTTACAGCATGTGTTTAGGTAATATATTCTGGAGTTTCCTTAATCGTGCATAATAGATAGGTACTTTCTGCCGTGGCGCTCACTCCCTCAGCACCGTGTCTTTCCGACATTGTAGAGTTTACTACAGTGGTTTCCCTCCTTCCTGTTTCTCTACAGTCAAGCTTGTGCGGTGGTGGATCAGGTAAATCTCATTCACTGCTACATCGAAGGCAGCAGACGGATGGTTGGAGAGTTGTCTTTGTTCAAGGACAAAGGAATATTTACAAAATGTATGATTGAAGAAGACAGTGAGAAATGATACCTGTTGTAGTATCAAAGTCTGGCAAATAAGTTTATTTCTGAGAATATGCTTCGCATAAGCTGTGTGCGGATAAGCTGAGATACACATTTTATTAACGTGCCCTGCTCTCATCAAGGATGCCCCGTGGTCTTTTCTGTTACATAGAGAAGAAAGCTAACTCTCACATCGATCAGATTACTTCCTATAGTTACACTGTATTCCCTGGTAAGGAACAAAGCAAAAGTGTTTTAAGGATGGGGTGCTCAATAGAGAACTGGAAAGGTGAGTGAAGGGTTGCTACACAATAGAAAGTGCACTGAATTTTGAAGAAATCTGGAATCCAGGTCAATGGAGACGAAGAAAAGTAGCGGCTCATGATAACAGAAATTGGAGTTTCCTTATATCCTCTACTTACGGCATCAACATAAAAAGGAACACTAAAAAATCAAAATCTTTCTTTCAAGTTATGCAAAGAAAAATTATATGAGACTGAATTCTTTTTCACAAGGTGATGGAAACATGGAGGAGGCAAATGGAATGACAGATTAAGACAGCTGTCCCTCAGTGTCCCTCTAAAGGACAGTCCTCCCTCCTGGGCTTGAGCCTTAATAAAATGTGAAGGCATTGCACCATCTAGTGGTTTGCTAAGACACCTGCCTGTAGCCATTGGCTTGCTTTCCTTTATCACTGATGTTGCCTGACATACTGGAGACTAGTTTGCTGATGAATCAGAATAAATATTTGTTTTTCAAGCTTTCAAGCACTGAAAGGCAGTGATAAAATGTAAAAATAAATCAGCACTTTCAGGCTGGATGGTAGAGGGAGAGGTCTTGATAGATCTCTTCTAATTCTCCAAATGTATGGAAATCTTAGGCAGAGTTTACAGTAATTTTTGGGAACAATGCTGATCATAAATTCAAGAGCAAGAACATCTCTGATCATTGGAAACAAAAATAGATGCTGTTGCTGGAGGTCTGAGCCACAGTTCAAGTCAGAACACTTTGCGTTATGCAAACAAATGCTATTGTCTGTGCCATTTCAGGGTTGATTTTGATTAACTGAAATTTACTCTCATTATGGCTTGTATTTTACTTTTTTGAAAGCCCTGTTAATTTTTTTTTTAATATCGAACATTGTGGATTTTACCTTCTAGGTTACTATTTTGGTTTGAAAATGTATATTCTCCCAGAAGCAGTATATTGAGACATAATCTCCCAGGTGATGATATGAGTGGGGCCATGGCAAAGCGCCTGGGTCAGGAGGGTGAGGCCATTGTAAATAGGATTAGTGCCATTCTGAAAGCTCCTTAGCACCTTGGCCAGGGGAATACACAATGAGAAGCTATTATTTCTACAAGGGAGGAAACTGGTCCTCACCAGGTATTGATGACCCTTTGATCTTGGACTTTCCAGCTTCAAAAGCCCTGAGAAAAATTTCCTGTTAGTTGTAAGCTCCTAGTTCAGTTATGGTGAACCTTTCAGAGCTTTCAGTGTGACAAACAGTCAATGAGGCACACATCCATGGCTTCAGCACCATAGCTAGCTTATGCCACGTTTGCTGTGGTAACCCACACAGCTGGGTCAGGAGTTTTGTTTTTTTTATGTATTTCTATAAATATTCTTGAATTTCATTCTGGGAATAGCTTGACTGGGGGCCTTGTTTTTAAACTTAGTTACTTGGTATGGAAAGAAGAGTTTACATGTAAAGCAACAGCTTATTTTTGCAATAGCTGCAAGTTAAAAATGGCTTTTTCAATTTTTAAAGTATTGTAAAAGATAAAAGAATAAGCAACAGACATTTTATGTGTTTTGAAAAAAACTCAGATATTTACTGCTTGACCCACTACAGAGGGAGTTTACTCCTGCTAATTTTTTTTCTAGTGCTGAGGACTGACTAGCATTCTGGCTGATGTCTTATTACACTGGCATGCTTTTCTCTCTTTCTCTCGGTGGCTCTTGCAACTTCTGCTTGGATGTTTTTGTGTCACACAGCTCCTGGGCTGCCGTTAGCCAAATCCACTCATATGGCCATTGGATGAAGGAGTAAATTCCTGTACAAGGACGCATGTCGAGTCCTTTATGGCAAAGTCTCTTGTGATAAAGTCAATCATTTCCCAAGAACTTTTGTCTTGTTCTCCATAGGCTGTTTCCCTTGATGTAGGAAGCTGATGCTTCTGGTGTGATCCTGTCCGTTGGGCCTTAATACTACCTCCTGTGTAACGGGGGGCGGGGGGAGTCCTTGCCTACATCTATGTCTTTGTGAGTTTTATCTATTTTTGTCTTCCAGCACATTGTTTCTGTTTTAACAGATCTTTGATCCATTTTGATTTTAGTTTAGTATATGGTGAGACATGATTCTAGAGTCAGTCTTCGGTATGTGGATTCCCAGTTCTCCCAGTTCTGTTTTCCTGCAGAGTATCTTTTGCCCCTTTCTCCATGAATGTGGAGGGTAATGTGCAGGGTTGAATACAGAGGTAGAATTTTGCCAGTTATTCCTCAGACAGACTAATATTTAGAATATATTAAGAACTCAAAAATTAGCCCCAAACACAAGGCGCAATGAAACAACAGGCATATGAAATGAGTAGACATTTCTCAGAAAAAGTCCAAATCACCAGTAAATGCATGAAAATATGTTCAACATCTCTGGCCATTAGAGAACTGCAAATTAAAACCACCATCTTACCCTAGAAAAAATAGGTGTCAAGAAACCAAATAATAACAAATTCTGGTAAAGCTGTGTGTTGGTTACTTTTCTCTCCTTGCTGGGACAAAATACTTGATGCCCAAAATGAAGGGAGGAAAAGTTTATTTAGCTTACAGTTCAATGATGTTTCAGTCCATACTTGGCCAGCTTCAAGCCAGAGTGACACATGACAATGGGCAACAGCCCATGGTAGCAGAAGACAGCAAAAGCAACAAGAGCAAAAAGGGAAGAGCATGGAGTGAAGACTCTTTCTGTCTCTTGTATTGGATAAATGTCACACCCACTCTAGGGTGGGTGTAGCATTCACACTCACAATCCCAGCATCAGACCATGAATTAATCACAATTTCTCAAGCCTGCCTCCATGACTGCATGAGGCTTTGGAGGGCATCCAGACACAAACCATTACAGGCTGGCAGGAAAAAGGAATCCTTCTGCATTGCTGGTGAGAGTATTAATTAGTACAACCACTGTGGAAATCAATCTGAAGATTCTTCAGAAATATAAATCTATAAATTTCATTCAACCCTGCTGTTTTACTTCTGGGTATATTCCTAAATCAATTAAAGACATCATCTGACAGTGATACCTGCCTATCCATATTTATAGCAGCAAAATTCTTAATAGCAAAATCTTGGAAGGGCCTATATGTCCATCAACAGATGAATGAAGAAATGTGGTTTTATACACAATAGAATACCGTTCTTCCATGAAGAAGGGTACATTTAGGTCATTTCTAGAAAATTGGACCCCCTTTGAGACTATAATGTTAAGTGAAATAAGTCAGATACACAAACTTAAGTATCATACTGTTTCTCTTATATAAAAAACCCAAATTATAAATCAGAGCATAATAAAAGACAGATAATAGGAAACAGGGAGCTCAGTCTTTTGCAGAAGAGTGACAACAAGACAGAGGGAGAGGGAGAGAGGAAGGGAGAGAGGGAAGATGAATGAAAAAATAATTAAGATGTGTTATGTACCAAATCCCAACAAGGAATGTAATCATGTACTGAAAACATGTACTAATAAAAAATTAAAGCTGAAAAACTAAAAACCATTATTTTTTGTAATTTTTGCTCTTATTGCAATGAGAAATAATGATCACTTTTGGTGTAAACTTACTTGAAAATCTTGATAAAACATTTAACGTAACTATTGCTATAGGAGATTTCAGAGTCTACGTTTATAGTCACGTTTCCTTAATTTCAGTGAAACAGTGGCAGCAGGAAACACTGGAGCAAACACGTATGGATGTCTACACCCTTCCAAGCACAGGGTAGGAGATCTAAGTTTGTTCCTTCCTTTCATCCTCCCGCAGCTGTTGGTTATACATTTTATCAACTCTGTTTGACAGGGTAGGAACTGAGTTTTCCCGAGGTTACATTGGTCATGGTCTAACTTGTTAAGAAATGATGAAGAAAGCACAGGACTCAGGTGAGCCTGAACCGAAGCCCTGCTCTGCTCAGCCATGGCAGAGGGAAGCCCTCAGCTCCGTGCGGACAGCGCCTGGCATGACTCCAGTTCCTCCCTGCTCACTCGTACAAGGTGGCCCTTAGGAACATGAGACCCTTCTAGGGGAAAACCCTGAGACTCCGAGGCCACAGTGACTCGTAATTCTCTTTGGAAGAAGAATCCAAACTTGAACTCATTGTTCCTGATTTACTTAGACTGAAAGCAAAGGTCTGAACAAAGAAATGCGTAGAGGACTTTCATTTGATTCATGTCAAAGATATAATGAAAATTAAATTCTCACATCATTTCAGAATTTAAAGATTCTCAAACAAATAACTCATAGTCACTTAAAATTAATGTAGTTCAATGACAGTTGTTCTTGTTTTCAAAAAAGACTTAAGTAGGAAGTTTAATTATCCCTTTTCTGATTTTTCTGGTTTATTCAGTAAGCCCCTTTTTGGAACATATTTGGGTTATTTCCAATTACTTATTCTACAAATAATGCTTTGCTTGTACAGTTTTTGGTATGAAAATGTAGTGTAAGAAGACAACCTCACACTTCATTTGAATACAAAAACAGTCAAGTATGAAGATTCAAGTTTGGAAGTGACACATTTTTCTTAGATATTACCAAGTATCTTCACAAAAGTTTAATTTTTAAAAATTTAGACAAGCAACATATGAGACTGGTTTCTTCCAGTCTATTTCATAAGTCAGTGTAGTTTTAATTTTATTTCTTTTATGATTGATAAAATGAAGAGTCCTTCCATGTATTTAAAAACCATTTACATTTTCTGTGAATACTTTAGATTTCTAAATCTACCCTAATAAAGTTTTTGGCTTTTACTTTTTTATCATAGAATTCAAATTTGTTCAAATTTGTAGAAATTACAATTTACTTGTAATATATATTGCAAATTTTGTTTAAGCTTTTCACCTAGTTTGTTGTGTTCCAACATACAAATGTCTTAAGTTTTTAATTAATAAAATTTATCAGCTATATTCTTTATTTTAATAATATTGAGGCATATTTAGGAAAGTTTTCTCCATAAACAAATGTTGAAGAATACACAAATGTTTCCTTTTCATACTTGTATAGTTTCATTTTTACACTTAAATCTTTTATACACTTATAACTTATTTTGTTGTAAATAATCTAATTTTAACTTTTCTCATACATGGTTATCCAGTTATACTACTACTAATTTGAGATGCTATAATTTTTACATCATTAAAAGTCAAATGCAGTTAGATCTGTTTGTGGATTTTGTATTCTGTTCCACCAAATTTCTGTCTAGTTGCCAGAAGGGGTTATGTTTATTATCTGGTAAGCTAGTCTACCCAACACCTACCATGCTCACTTATCTTCCTTTAGAGTTTACTAATGTTTTCTTTAGTTGTGTATTATTTTTGTTCAAAAATGACCACCAGCTTAGTGGTTTCAAACAACACCCACTGTCTTCTCACAGTTTCTGAGGTCAGCAGTAGGGTCAGGCTTTGGTCTGTCCTCTGCTTCTAGGCTTGGAAGGCCATGCTGTAGACGCTGCCTGGGCGATGTTCTCATCTGGAATACTGATCAGACAAGAATCTGCTTCCCGCTTCATTCTGGGTTTTGGCAGAATTTGTTCCTGTGTGGCTGTCAGACTGAGGCTCCTGCCTTCCTGCACTCTGTTTCTACTCTCAGCAGTGACTAGCAGAAGCCACCCACAGCTTTAGCTGTCCAGGAAGGTGGCCATGCCACACATGCTTTCCCAGCGTGACAATTTACCACACCAACATAGCAAGAGCAACCTCAGAAACACGCCTGCTGGTCAGGGCCTCACCCAGTGAAGTCAAACCTTGGAGTGACATCTCGTGACCTTTGCGTCACGCTTTTGGTAATTCACAGCAGTTTTCTTTATCACTGCTGAGAACTGAATGCGTATTTTAATTTCATATATGATTTACTTGGGAGTCCCACTTCCAATGACAATAAAGAAGGACAAAACGAGTCAAGGGCAGTGGGGAAGGGGGTCTTTCACCTCCAGTGCAAACCCCTCTGGAGCACATGTGGCTGACTGAAGTCAGGTGTGGAACATGGTGCAAACTGTGCTTCTCTCTCCTCTCACACTGCCTGGCAGGGCCCAGAGGACACTTGGTTCTCAGCTTGTTAGAAGCCAGCGTTTCCCCTTCTGCCCTCACTGGAGCCAGTGTCTAGAAACTTGGGTTTCTACCTCACCTACACTCGGTACACATCTTTCTATTTACCAGGCAACAGAGAGCTCTTTCGTGTCTGTATGGAGTGTCTGCTGCTACACTTACACAAGATTTATCGTGCTCAGCTACCTGCTTGGCACTAACTACACAGTACTTTCACCACTGCTGTCATATGAGTAATACTTAGCTTTGTCCAGAGGTTTATAGTTGGGGATAAAGACAGTGTGGATTGTTTAAGCTTCAGGTTTAGGACCTCAGTCATAGTGTGATCCATCAAAACCACTGACTCTGTGCACACCCGGCCACTTTTAGCTCCATGGTGTGTGATGGACACACCCATCCTCATGTTCTAGAGGCTGCACTGAATCCTTTGCGTGTGTCCACCCACCTTACATCGTGATACTTTATGGCGGGAGACTATTTAATCTCCTTATAAAATGACATGCCGCCTACCCAGAGAGTGTGAGCTGAGATTGAATTTACCTCCTCTGCTCCTAACCACCATGCTGAACCACACTGAGAAGATCCCTGCAGGCCCCTGGCATGCAGAGGACAGCTAATAAATATCTGTGAATCTCCCAGAATAGTTCAAAATGTAAGACCAAATCTAGAGAAGAGAAATCTCCATTCAGAAACACAGTTTTATTGCAAGTGTTTGTGGGACATACATATCAAAATTTTGAACTTTGTTCCAAGCCCTCTGAATGCCACCGTGGCACAGGAATCCTCACTTTTGATCACCCCCATATCTGTCCTCTCGGTGCCCAAACCAGAGGCCCACCAGTGGGTTTGAAAGATCATGAGCTGGCAGTCAAAATACCCAGGACACTAACAGATCACGTTCCTGTGACTTTCTATAGCTCGTCACTTGCTCGTTCTGGGTGTATTCAAACTAATTATCAAAATAATATATCTGCACTTCCAAAATTGTATTAAAATTCATGGGGGAAAAAGGTTAAAGCTGGTTTTTAAGCACAGCCATTCCAATCAGCACAACGCTTTGTGGTGGGAAAGGGGAAATAATCAACTGACACTGATCAATAACAACCTTCCTCCTAGACGCAGGCTTGGTGGTTTTTGTAACTCCTCTTCGCTGTGGCAATGTTAAAAACATTGTCGATATGTTGCTCATCATTAAACAATGTCTGTGTCATTCAGGAGACATATTCTGAGTGGTGGGAAACTTTTCCAGCCAATGCTCCATCAAGCCAGTGTACTTCTCCTCCCTAGAGCCAAACAGGTTTATGTAACACTTTCCACCAGGCTGAACATGTGTAGTGGCTTTCACAGGTGGAAGGAGTTTAGTGGAACCAGCTCGCGTGCAACTGCTTTTCAAAATGTCTAAACTCAGCCGAACTGTTGCAGCACCAAAGTAATACAAATTAAAAACCAAAAGGAAAAAACCAAAAAAACCGCAAAACATTACATGAAGCTATTGCCTGAAATTCCTGTAAATAGCACATTAGCCATGAGATAGGGAAGTGGAAATTCCAATGTGAAAGCCAGTGTGACAATGATGAATCAGGCAAAGAAACTAGGGAGGCCCAGTAGTCCCAGGAAGATGGCATCCTGGGAAATTAGTGAAAGGCCTGGTGGGTAGCGCACCTCTGAAATCAGCCAGTCCTGACGCCCAATCGTACTTCACTCTTCACCTGAGCACAGAGAAGATGTGGGTGCAGGACCAGGTATCTGCGTTATTTGAATGCAAGAACTGTCATCTGCTCCCCGTTTCCTCATTAGCTCAGCCCACGGACCTGTGAGTAAGGGGGACCCACCACCTTAGACAACCTCACCATTCAAGCGGCTTCGGGGTCAATCAGATGCAGATGCCAGAGCTAGACACTCAGATTTTTGAAGAATACCAAGTGCCTTCTCCAAGACGCTTGGAATTATCTTACTTAATAAGTAGGAAATAGAACTAGAGAGTGTTGGTCATTTGCTAAGAACCCAGTACAGGAAAATCTCAGATGGCGAGGACCTTGTTCTGTGAGTGTCCTGTGAGGTGAGCAGACATTGCTGGTGTGTTTTTCCTTGATAAACGACGGCTGTTTTACAACAGGAGTAGAATGTGACCCCGGACATCACAGGTCACAGCTGAGTCAGTGACTCTCCCGCACTCGCCTTGGAATTGGGGGCCAGTGTCTCCCGACAGCAAGGGGCTGTGGGAACAGATGCCATCAGCAGAGGAGGAGGCAGAAAAGAGGCAGAGGAGCCCATCACTGCGGATGAGACTGGGGAGATGCGTCACATGTGGGAAGCAGCAAAACTTTGTAGAAAAGCACCACGGAGATAAGTTGGTCCTATGTGAGTCATTAGTCTGTTTAACAGCCACACAAAGACACAGTTCTGCAAATCCTCAAGAGGAGGCAAAAGCAGGTGTCACAGGGCAGGTTCCTTTGTACAGTTTCACGGGAGGAAAAGCCTTCGGTTGAGTCCGTGGCAGCAGTGATTGCATTAGGTGACTGAAAGTCCCCACGCCGTTTCCTCCCTCTCATGGCCTCACACCGACCAGGAGAGTTTGCATGTCAGGTAAGCGCAGACTAACTTCTTGATTTTTCTTTATAGTTCATATATTCTTTATTATTTCATATTACATCACAGTGCTGTAATCAGTTCCTATATGAATATTTCGGGGTGGTGGGATGAATCACCTCGGTTCCCATTGTTTCTCATGGGGAAATTTGCTTTGATACACAAGTGGTTTAACTTACAAGCACGTCCCCAGTACAAATTATGCTCACAAACCAAGGTGTTATTGTGCTCAGAAACGCGTGCCCCTCACACCTGACGATGCGTTCTTGGACCGCAGTGCGATTTCTACGCACGAAGGCGCCGCCTGCATCCTCCTTCCAGCGCGAGCCAATGGAAAAGGTCAGCTCCAGGGTCGGCTGGAGGTGGACTCGGTCCTCTGCCAGCAGAGGGTGCCAGAGCCCTTTGAAAGATGCTTCTTGCTCCTCTGCCTTGGCTTTCCAATTACGTTGCAGGCCGGTGGGCGGAGGGGAGGTGCTGCAGAGTTATCTGATTCCCTCCTTTACTTTCTTAAGGAGGAAAACGACCCTTTTCATTAAACTGTAAGAGATACGCCGTTATGGTGGTACTTGTTAATCAAAACAGGCTCCTTAAATCCAAACGCAATTAAAACCGAATTTTCGGGCCCTTATCGCCTCCCTCCTGGGGGCACAGCCCCTTCTGGGAACTCCTGCTGGGAACGCTGCATTGAAAACATGAATGCTTGCAGCAGACCCCTGCGAAGCCACCAGGGCGGGAGGAGGGGGGGGTAGCCTGTCAATTAGAGGAAAGGATTTGAAAGATGAGAACAGATGGGGCGGCTTCTGCAGCGGCAGGAACCTCTGGGAGGCTCGCTGGAGACTGATAGCAGAATTGTTCCCTCCTGTGGTCCCAGACTAAAGAACTGCTAATCAAGATTTGCAGGCCAGATCTGCAGAGCTTATTGGGGGGGGGTCGGGGGAGGGCTCACAAAAGGGGGCTCATACACATGCGTGTATGTTTTCAGATACCCATGAATGGAGATAAATACACATGGAGAAATTTATGAATGAATGAGTGCGTGGCTTGGCTTGGAAATCAGCCTGAACAGCATTACTTCTTTTACCTAATGGTGCTATTGTAATGAAGGAAATCACAATTATTCCTGCAGCATCTTTGACTATCTTGTTAGATATTTCTGACAAGATTGAATACGTCAGAATTGTTGAAGAAAATAAAAATGTCAGGCCTTTCCATCTGTGTTGGTTTGAGTGCTTTTCTTAAACTCAACATGGGAGAAGACATCAAGATAAGAGCATTTTTATTTTCTTGGCCCTCAACCGAATTAGAGAAAACTTGTAATTCATTCTAGTTTTATCCTTTCTCGTCGTTGTAATGCTGGCTTGAGGGAGCAGGACAGGATGGCGTCTTGGGGTGTCCATGAGGCAGGGGGTGCTAGGAAGTTGCATTAATTTGAGAGCTGAAAGACAGTCAGATCTAGCCATGGTGGAGGAGTTTGGGGTGAGCGCTCTGAGCCAGAGCGAAGAGCACTGAAAAACCTCTCAGGAGGGTCAGAAGGAAGCCTCTTTGCAGAGCTAAGGTTTTGGCTCTTTTCCCCAGATCGGTGATGCACTGGGAAAATCACCATTGTCTGTGACAACTGCTGAGATGGAGAAGATTTCACTCAGTCATCACTCCCTACTACCCAGGGTGAGCGAGGGAGGAATTGGGTCAGATGGTGGCTGTTTATCCCAAAGGAGGGGCTGTGCCAGGCGGGCTCTGGAAGCCTTTTCCATGGCGCTACAGTCTTGGGGTGGGCAGGGGCCTCTTCTGTGATCCGAACACCCCGGGCCATGCACAGTTCGAGGCATAAGTTCCTGCGGTTCCGTGGAACGTGCTCTACATACTGCGGAAGCAAGGAGAGTGTTAACTCGGTAGGCGAAATGGGGGCCACTTTGACCTGGTTAAGCACACAGCTTGTTTCCAGCTGAGCGTGGGTAGCCTGAGACATGGCGGCTCTGTCCTCCCATGGAGGTAGAGGACTGTCAGGAGCTCCTCACCAGCTCTGAGGACAGGCATGCTTTCCTGATCTCAACGTCTGTGAAACACCTGAAAAATAACCCAAAGAGATCACAACCCAAATGTGAAGTGAATTGCTCTGCTTCTTTTCTCTGCCTTACCTGAGTTAGGGACAGCCAGCAGGCAGCGGGGAGGTGAGACCGAAAGACCCTGTGGATTATCCTGGGGGTGGAGGGGCAGAGGCCTAGGCTTCTCCTTCCGTGGTGTTTTGAGTTTCCGCGGCTGGTGTGTGGTGCAGGTGGGGAGAATGAGGGCCAAACCTTCCAGAGGATTCTGAGGAGAAGTGTAAATTTTCTGACCTCCATTAGAATGTCTGAGCTTCAGAGGGACTCGGGGTGCCTCGGTGCACACGCTCCTGCCTGGGGCGAAGAGGTAAATGAAAATGAAGGTTCCAACAGGCTAAGCCAGAGGGCAAAACAGTTCCCAGAACCTCTGTGTGTTTGAACTTTCACCATCCAAATTAATTTTCAACTAGATCTCTTCGAGTACTGCCGCTGCTCACACAGACTTGGGAGATGGAAAGAGTTTTAGATGCTGCCAGTGTCTTCAAGAAGACAATGCACAGCTACCTGGGAGAGACAGCGACAGACTAGGAATCATTCGTGAGGGGGAACCTGTCTTATTTTATTCATCCAGACTTTAGCCCATTGGTGCAAATGTACCAAGAGAGACAGGAGCAGTGGGGCACACATTTGTTTGTGTTGGGATTTAGAGAAGGCATCAGACTTGGCTTCCAGGATACTGGAAAGAGAGAGAGGCAGGGAAGGACAGTGTCCTGTACCTCCCACATGCTTGCTCTCTGCTTTTGTCCATGTCTTTTTTGGAGAGAGCCAGGGTCCTGGTCTGGTGGGTGTTCACAGAACACAGTTGGAGCAGGGGATGGAGGAGGATGAGCAAAGCCTAGAGCAACTTTCTAAAGCAGTGAAAAGTCATGGTCACACATTTACCCTAGGGACGATCACACGGGCAGCAGGGCGGGGAAAGGTTTGCAGAAAGACAGTCCAAAGGGCTCAAAATGCTGCACCATCGGTTTGCAAAGACGGGGTAAGATGGGAATTGTGGTCGTGAACATGTGTGGTAGATTAGCTTGTGCATTTGAGAAAAATCTCAAACAAAAATACCAGAACACTGTGTCTGATGAATTCTCTCTCTCTCTCTGTCTCTCTCTCTCTCATCAATTTTTAAGGACAAAACAAGGAAGTTTCCTTGACCTTGGGCCTTGAAAGGGGATCCTAAGTTTGTCCCAAAGAAGAGGAAACTTTCTTGCACATTTGAAGCGCTTGTTCACAGGACAAAACAAAGGTGATATTTAAGAGTCAGAAGTGGCTCCAAACAGACAAGCCGGCTTGAACATATATATACATATATTTCAACTCAGTTGGAGCAACACACTTTTGCAGTGAACATTCCTGTCCTCTAAGGTCATGAGCAAAATTACAGAGTCGTCGGTGTAACCTTATCCCAACTTCCTGTTTGAGAGCTTCCTATCTTTCCGCAGACTCAGAAACAAGCTCCAGCTGGTCTGATAAAATTAAAATCACTCCGAGGTGCCAGAGCCACCAAGTCTGCTGTGCCGCACAGAAAGCTTTTACCCTGTGGAATGCGAGGGGGGATTTGTGGGGAGAATGAGCTTGGGGGAGCTTGTAACCGGGGAAACCATCTTTGTGTCGCCTACTCACTCACCCGATCCAGGGGAGAAATGATTCTGAAAGCCTTTTCCAGTTCACTGACACTTGTCTGAAACTCCCGCCCCTCAGATCACACAGTTCAGATGTTCCAAGCACCTGCCAGATTCCAAACATATCTGTCTCTTCCCGGTGACAAATTGCGGGTGCCACAGCCCCCGCCCCCACACGCCAGAGCTGCAGCTTTAGACTCAGACCCAACCAGTGCTCCAGAAGGACTTGGAGCCGGAGGGCCTCGGCTTGGCTCTGTGCAGCCTGGGTAAGCAGTGCAGTGTCAGAGACGTGGTAGGAGCAAAAGGAGGGGCCGAGCGAAAGGAGGGATGAAATGGGGCTGAAGTCTGAGATCAGACACTGGCGCGGATGGCCTTCTCCTCCTCCCTCCCAACCCGGCTGGCTCCTTCCTTCTCCTCTTTCCTTTATTCCTTCATTTTCATTTACTGTATTTTCACCCATTCCTGTCATGTGCCAAAACCTCTGCTAGGTCCTGAATAATCCTTAATAAATGAATCAGACAGAATTGAGCTCATTATGGAGAGATATGGGTTCCTGTGGTTAGAAGACTCTTAAATGTCTTTGAGTCCAAAATCACTCTCTCCCTATACTGCGGGTTGCATCCATTTACCCAGGTCCATATCCAGTAGTTTCGCAGCCTTCACTCTAGTGATGGAGAATTCACTTTCTTTGAAAACAATTACCCCTTAATGGACCATTTTGACTGCTAGAAATTTCTTTATGAAATAATTAAGTGCTAATAGTCATTGCTTAGGGTCATGGGATGAAAGATTTATTTTTACATTGCTTCTATTTTTCTTCAAAACAGTATTCTTTATTAGATAAATATGAGGTTTATAAGATAAACATAAAATTGTAGTTTGAAAATGATTGTTAATGGTCTATTATGATGAACCAGGATGTTTCACCCTGCAGCACCTACACACTGGTCCTAATTTTGTCCAGGGGAAGCAAGATGAGCTGACACTTTGCTCTCTTGTAGTGGTTTATGACCTTTATCCTTTAACCTTTCAGTACTGGACAGCTTGTTTATGGCCAGGATGTACTTCCAAAGTGTTTGACTTGTTCAGCATAATTCAAGAAAGTTTATTCTAGCAGATGAGGGCTGAAGGTATTTTCAGTTTGCCGTAATCGGATGGTTCCATCTCTCCTGTGCAGGATATCGATGTGTCTGTTGAATGTTTTTCATGCAGTTTTATGACAGTATCAGAATATGATGTAATTCTGAGAACACTGGTGAGCAGCATGCCCTACTGGTAAGATTGTGCATATAGGAGTTAAGGAATAAAGTTCCAAGTTCCAGTTCTGTTAGCTCTGTTGCTTTGAATCAGTTATATAATATCTCTGAACCTGTGTTCTTTTGTTTATACTCCAGGGATAACACTGTGAAACGAGCACAGTGGTAGAAAGATTCAATATGCAAAGGTGAAAACAGCTTTAGATAGAACATTTCCCGTAAGTGGGTCTTGTTAGCACATTTAACAAAAGTCCATTTATCCACATATTTCCTTCTAATTAACTGAATAAACAGTAATTTCGCCAATCTATTCTGAGCCCCTTTTATTAACCAAGGTCTCTTCCTGCTTCCCTTCATCTGCCTCTGTGCTCTTGGTGTCTGTTTTGGGGGTGCACATTACGGGTGTAGAACAAGGGACATGGGGACACACAGAACATATTTTGCTTGAGTCTCTTAGCTCCAGTGCTTCTCTCTCCCTTTGACCCCGCCCAGTTCCCCTTCATCTGCAAGTCGACCTTCTAGCTTCCTGTCATCTCCCCTTTATTTTGTTTATTATTTTTAATAGTCATTTTTAGGTTTCTTATATAAGGGAAAATACACAGTGGTTCTTTCCGAGACTGGTTTACTTCACACGATGGCCTTGGGTCCATCTATTTTTGTGCAAAGGCATGATTCTGTCCTCACTGATGTCTGCGTAGTGCCCCACGTGTGCACATCCTGTCTCCATTCCTCTGTCCGTAGATGAATTTCCAGAGCCTCGCTGGTGTGAGTTGCACTGCGGTGAGTGTGAATATATGCCATCACAGCAGTATGGTGTCTCTAATTCTGTTGGGTGTACAAGGAGCGATAGCCCAGGAGCGAGTGGTGTATATACTTGTAGTTTTTTTAAGAAATCTCTGTGCATATTCCCTTAGGAGCTGCACTGGTTTATCTTCATACCTGTTGTGTAAAGTGCTTCTTTTTTTCTGCATCCCCACTGACATTCATTTCTTTTTTGTACTCTAAATGTTCACCGCTTTAAGTGGGGTGAGATGGAGTCTTCATGTAGTTTTGATCTGTACTTACTAAAGGTGTTGGATGCTTTGAAATTTTTATTTTTATCAGCCCATGTTCGCAATGCATGATGATTATCTACTTTCATCATAAGGATTTGGTACATAGCTGTTACATATGTTGATTCTTTTCTCATATATTTCTTGGCCATTTGTACTTCTTTTGAGACTTTTTTTGCCCAATTTATTTGTTCACTTATTCACTGAGCTATTTGCTTTTTTGGTGTGAGGTGTTTTTGAGTTCTTTAGATAGTCATAGCTTGGCATTTAGCCTTTGATTTTTGGTACTCAATGCATTTTGACGTGAAAATTTTGTCACTCTGATACTTTATGTGCTTCCTGGAACCAGTCACTAAGGAGGACCTAGTCACTACCATGTGTGCTGCACTTGGTCTTAGCCGAAGGCGGAGAAGCAGCACCACTGTGTGTTCTAGATATTAATCCTACATCAGAAGTGTGGTGATTCAGCTCAGCTGTGCCAGCTTGATTGGCTTGGAACTATCCAGGAATCTAGTAGAAACACTTTAGCTGTGTGTGCTGGAAGCAGGGCCATGACTACCGTGTGTGTTCCTGGGTACCAAGAAATCCCTGGCTGCCTTTCATCATGGTCTTCATCTAATGTCTCATGATTCGAACAGGAAAGACCAGAGTGATCCCAGGACCCAAGATTTCAGGCACTGAAAGGGAAGAATTTCAGACTGACTCAAGATTTCCCAAAGAAACCTCGCAAGTTAAAATCAGGTCTTCTTATTTGCCATGAGAGACATTTCTGCACCATCTGTAAGATGTGTAGGTTGGTCCTAGATTTTCTTTGGAGAAATTGCCAGTGGCATTGTGCCTTTATTTCCACATCTGTTGTCAGAAAGGCAAATGATTGCTGGGTTTTTTTATTGTACATTCCATAGTGTCTTTCAGGTGGTCACCACACACACACACACACACACGCACGCATGCACACACACACACGCGCATGCACACACATGCACACACATACACGCACACGCACCTTCCTTTCCAAACTGTGCTCTTTATTCCAGGTGCCTTTTGCCCTTGTTATGGTTGCTTGAACTTCTGGCACTATGCTGAATAAGGACAGAGAGAGAACAGCGCCTCTTTGTCTTCTTCCTGATCTCAGGGCTGAAATATTTAGACTTCTACCCTTTTCACGATGCTCTGAGTGGGTTTGTTTTATGTGTTCTTTACCTAGTTGAGGGAAATTCGCTTCATATCCTTGCTGGTTTTCTAGGTGGTAACTCTGTAGTTCTATCGTTTGTCATGAGTGGAATGTTGAAGTACCCACTGTAATTGTAGGCTTATCTTCTGTTTCTACTTTCATTTCTCAGTTTTTGCTTCATCTATTTTTTTTTTTTTTGAGATGGGGTCTAAATGTGTAGCCCAGGGTGGCCTCAAACTCTCAGAAATCCTCCTGCCTCAGCTTCCCTGGTGGTGGGATTATGTGTGTGTGCCATCACACTTAACTCCCTCATCTATGTTGATGTTCTGTCGTTTGGTGTGTGCATGTGTGTGTTTGTGTGTGTGTCGTGTGTGTGTAAACTATGCCATTCTCATGAATTAAGCTTTTTGGTATTATATATAATTCCCATATCTTTTCTTCTCTTGCCAGGTAAATCATCTTACTCTGGTAGATCCCAGCTTTTACTTAAGACATTATTATCATCAATGTGTGTGTTGATATATGTCTATTGAAATGGATTTTTAAAATTGTATTGGGTTGGGCCAGGGATTTAACTCAGTGGTGTGCCTGCCTGGCAAGCACAGAGTCATGAGTTCGATCCCTGGTAGAAAAAAAAAAGTTCTATTGGGTTGCAAGAATAACAGATCCAGTGAGAACTAACTTAACCAAAAATGGGCAGGGTTAACAGGTTGTGTAACCGGGAAGGTCGAGGCAGGTGGTTCCTGTTTGGGACACAGCCAGGATTCCCACCCATACCTTTCGCATGCTGGGACCAGCTTCGGAAGCCCAGATGACTTTTGTGCCCGATGGCTCTGATTGCTGGGCTGTGTCATGTCCTCCTGCCTAAACCAGTTGTCGTGACCGCAGTGATGTGATGTCGGGTTTGCTGACCAGATCATGGTCTGAAGCTTGCGGTACGACTGACTGGACATTTAACGGATGGATTCAAAAAGAATGGAAAGATGCTGGCAGGGAGAATTTCTGGATGCAAAATATTATGGAGGGTGAAGAAAATCAAAATTTTCTTCAGGTGTTAGCACTCATCCAAAACACAGCTCACCTGTCATGCGTGTCGTGCAGGAATGACTTGAACCCGCACAGAAGCAAGAACAATGAAAAGCCAACCTGTCTCTAACCCCTGGTGGGGCCACTTTCCTAAAAACACTTAAAAAGATACAGGAGCCCTTTTGATACCAGCTCCCTGGCAAACACAGCGGTTTCCCATTGTTAAGAGGAAAGGGGTGAATTCGAAAGTTTTGCTCCGCAAGAACAAGAGAGGGGAGTGGAGTTTTTTCAGTACCAGAGCTTAGAGGAAAAGTGTCACAGGGATGCATGGAGTGACACACGGGGAGCGCACGCCACACATCAGGAATGAAACAGGCGTGAAAAGGAAGCGAGCATCAACCACAGTGAGTAGAACGGGGATGCAAGTTTGTTGGGAGGAGACAGAGACTGAAGTGGACACAGTTCAGAAGCGGGCAGCGTTCCAGGTAGCCTTGGAGGGGTAGCAAGTAACCACACAGGTTCAAAGCAAGGAGGGAGCTGGAGCTCACAGCCCCGCTGCCTGCCTCTGTGCTGTGCAGCTGGTCCCCTCCTCCTTCCTTCCCTGCGTTCAGTCAGCCCAGACCTCCAGGGGACTCCTAGCAGGAGAGCTGGGGCGCTGTGCTTCTGCTGCTCTCTCCGCGCTGCCCTTGTTGACTTCCTCAAGAGCAGGGACTGAGTCTTACTTATCCTTCCGATGGGAGATTTAGGGCCCCTTACTACAGCACAGAGGTGGTCCTCTCCCCCACTGAGCCCTTCCTCTTGACTGAACAGCTGTGCCCATTTCAGGGCCAACTCAGCTTTCCATTTGTGAGTGTTGTTGTTGTTTTGTTTTTATGACTCGTGTACAAATATCTGGTCACAAACAGTGAACTAGACGGAGTGATGTCTAAGTGGAGCCGGACATAGGTGAGCATCGGGCGCCACCGCCATCCTGTTTTTTTGCCTGGGCTCCTGGGCAGGGGTCCCATTTGGGGCACTGTGGGTGTGACACATAGCCATGGTGTGGGAACTGGTGGCTCCTTGGGACGACATTCTCCGCAGAATCCCTCAGCGACAGGCTTGACAGCTGTACCACACGACTGCCCACATCCTCACATCCTCCAAGACTTTAATGACTGTTTTCAGGGTTCCCTGACCCACTAATTGTCCCTCTCCTGTTACTCATGTCTCGCAAGCAACACTGACATTGTTTACAAGGCCCGGCAGCCCAGGCCAGAAAAAGTTCCGAGGCCAGACTTTCTAGGCTGATTTGCTGGGCGTTGGAAACCATCTAGTGTCTCATCCCGCAGAGGAAATGGTACCCTTCCAGGAGCCCCAGTGCTGCCCATGGGCTGCCGATAGCAGCGCCCACTTTTGCCCAGGCTGGGCTCCCCTGCTTCCCCAGTGTCAGTAACATGGCAGCTGCCTGAGTCACCATTCTCCTGGTGAGTCTGATTTTCTTTCTACTGTTTTTTCTTTTTGTTCTGTTTTCCCTAAAACAGAGTCTTTCTGTTCCTCACACTCTTCTGCAGTGTGAGGCCCGGAGCTTAAATCGCCTCCGGGTAATCTGGACCTAGCAGCTGTGTTGCCGGATTCCCCCAAGGTCAGTGACTTCACTGAAAACATATGTGTGATCTTTCAGCGTGTCCACAAGTGGCGGGAAGGGAAAGAGCTTGCTCCTGGAAAAGTTCCCGGTGTGTCACAAAGTGGGGCCACAGGATGAAACGGGATCTCGGGACAGTCATTTCCTGCCCCTCTGTTTCCCTTCTTTCCGTGTTAGCAGCCAAATTCTAAGTGCCGCTGCACAGAAGGCAGGTCTGCGGGCTGTGCGAGCCTCAGCTTCTGGAGGAAGCAGGAAGTGCTGGCCAGGCCTGACCACCACGCCAGGCCCGTCACTGTTTCCATCAGCACAATCGCTGAATCCACACAGCTCCTTTTCTAAGCATGATCTCAGCCCTTCCTGAGCCTCCTTCTTGCAAACAGATACCAGGTGATGCTTGTCTACAAGAGTAGCTCCTCTTTGGGACCTTACAGGCTAGTGGGGAACTGAGGCAGGTGAATGGAGCAGCGAAAGAACCTGCTGTGCCGATACATGAGGATGACTGGAGTGAGAGCCAGAAATATATCTATGAAAAGTAGCCAGTTCTACAATTAAACTTAGTGCATTAAACTTTTACAAATGGCAGGCAGGGTAGGGGGAGGTCCCTGTACTCTCGAGTCTAAACTCAGGTACAGGTAAGATGTGGCATCTAAGGTGTCAAGATGTGTCACTATTCAGTGTGAGAGATGTGTCACTATTCAGTGTGAACGTTTTGCCCTCAGTCCTGTGGCTAAGCTGGACCAAGGTCTGTCTACCTGCTGCACTGGGAAATACGGCTACTAGGATTTGAAGCGGACTGGGAGGGTGGAGGAGGACCCTCCACAGCTCTGCGCTGGGCATGACTCACAGCTCATGAGTACTGAAGCCTCGCATGTACCGGGCCTGGAGGGATCTACGTGCTTTCCACGGGGTTCTCCTTTACTCCTGGCCGTCCGTCTGAGGTGGAGCTGGTCTTATTAGGCACATGCTCTAGAGGAAAACCTGGGGCTTTAACTGATCGCTTATCTACACAGCTCACACTAGATGGTAGAGGCAGAGGCAGGATTCCAGTCCTCTCCTGCCCACTCCTCTGCAGTACTGAGTTTGAAACTAGAGCTCTGCATTGAACTGAACTCTCACCCTTATTATTGATATTAACATTATTTTAATTTCGAGACAAGGGCTCACCAAGTCGCCCAGGCTGGCCTTAAACTTCCGATCTTCCTGCTTCAGGCTCTGGAGCAGCTGAGGCGGCAGGCGTATGCCACCACATCCAGCTCTAACCCTGCTACTCAATGAACCGACTGGAATTCACCAGGACAAGTGGGGAGAAATTGTTACCGACAGTGGGCTCAGCCCAACAGGACAGATACAGAGATGTCAGAGAGCCTGGATCTGCCGGGCTGCCACGGTCTGGTGTCACGGTCTGGGGTTTCTGAAATGGAAGCGCTCACGGGTTAGGGCTGGGGGTGGCGGGAGAGATCTTGATAAGCTTCCTTTGGTGATGTTTTAGCCTGGTCAGGACTGATACTTTAAAAAGAACTTTATTTTTCTTGAGAGACAGGGTTGAAGAAATGAATGAATTTCCATGCATAAAATAATCAAGTGAAATGGTAAAAAAATAAAATTGCACAGATCAGAAAAATGAATGTTATAGTTTGTGGCATAATTGGGGAGAGAAACCACAAAAAATTGAAGCTGTATTGTATTCACTGGTTCCTTCATAGGTATCTATGAAGTTATTACTTCACAGATGTTTATGGGCTGATCAGATCAACAAATGAAGCTAACTATATAACCCAGATTCAGTTCTCAGAAGTGTTTGAAGACTACCATAAAGATTTGGAAGGCATTTTTCTTTGCAGGACTTTGATCAGTCGTTGATTGGAAGGGTGACGTCATTTTTTTTCTGAATCTAAGCATAGTTTGGGGTACAATAGGTGCTATGTTTTATAATCAGGAAAAATGTCAGGACTGCAGAAGGGACTGTTTAGAGCCTCTGCAGAAAGAGAACAAGCCATGATGAGAGGCAGACATTGCTGAGATGTGTCTGAGTGGGAATCTACATGGAGGTGCCTCCGAGACGCTGGAAATCTGAGTCCTAGGACCCTGACACAGAAGGAGGCCTGACTTCGGAGGGCCATGGTGCTGAGACTTGCTGAGGATAAGGAAGACAGGATGAAGAGAGAGAGAGCAGACCTTGGCGATCTCCCCACTGATGGTCACAAACCATGGACCCAGGAAGGACAGTAAGAAGAAATGGTTGGAGATGTTGCAGGAAGTACTCAGGATACAACGACAGAAAGAGAAAATAGTATTTCAAGGTGGTGGTGGTCACTGGGATTAAATGATACAAAAAGGGCAGATAAGCAGCCTGAGGACTGAGCAAGACCCTTAAAGTTGTCCTGAGCTGATCATTGGTGACCATGGAGAAAGTCATTGATCTAAGGAGCAAGTTGGGGCAGAGAGTGGAGAGAAAAAGTTAAAGATCCTTGAGTGTGTTTTCAAAGAAGAGCAAAAAGTAGTAACAGAGAACAGAAAGCTTCTTTTGCTTTGTTTTCTGAAGGGAGACTTCCAAACTAACTGAAGAACGAGAAATCAGCCATAGAGGGGAGATGAAAACTTGTAAAAGCAGATCTCAAAGGCAAAGGGAAAGACTGGAGAGGAAAGCAGAAAAGACATTAGGCCTGCAAAGCTCTGGGGTGTTTCCTCCTCAGAATCTAAAGGAAGAGTATATTGAGATGGGAAAGGAAAGGGAGGGCATCAGAATGCTCGGTGTCTTTTCGGAATTATAAAGTCATTCTTGTTAAATCAATGAACAAATCAAACACTGTCTTTCACTGGGAGAAATCTTGGGAACACTTAAATTAGCTCATGGAAGAGAATAAATATTTACTGACCAAAAGAATTAGAAAATGTGTATAAACAAAAAATTCACTCAGAGAGGGAGGCCAAGGTCCCCACAGGAAGTGGGGAGGATGAAAAAGAGTGGGTGGTTGGTGGCATCCTGGTCCCCACTCAAGCTCTGTGTGTGCAGAGTTGCGCACTGGAGCCCTGAAGTGGATCCTTCCCAGCAGTACGCAGAAGGCCTGGGGCTGAAGCATAGAACTTGGGACGGAGAGTGACATGGTCAAGGAGAGAGCAGGGACCAGAAACTGTGCACTGGAAACAGTTCCTCCCATCGTCCTGCTGGTACGTGAGAATGATAGTGTTTAAAAGGCGAGAAAGTCAGAGACAAGGCTGGAAATGAAGCCAAAGGGAAAATTTATTGGAAAGTGAGAAATGAAATGTAGAAAACCAGTCTGCTTGCATATTTTAAAGCCAAATTGATTGAATGCTTGATTGCTAAGATTTCTGGTATTTAATAAAGTGTTAAATATCAATAAATAGCAAAATATCATAAAGAGCTAAGTGTCAGTTTCATTCCCTATATCGCAGAGGAGAAAACAAACTACAGAGGTTAAGTCACGTAACTTGCAAATTTCAAACCAGGAAGTAGCACTGCATTGGCCTAACTCCTGTATTTGAATAATGCTATGTAGCACATTAGTCCTACAAAAACATGATTTAAAAATGTGATTTCGAAATCTGAAATATTAGTGCTGTATTTCATTTTTTTGTTTTATTTTGTTTTGGTACTGGGGATCAAACTTATGACCTTGTGCTTGCCAAGCAGGCGCTTATGCCACTGAGCTAAATCCCTGGCTTTAGTTCATGTTAGTGATGATGATATCTAAGAGGTCTTACATGTTGGTTATTGAAGGTAGTTAAGGTCATGGCTAGAAACACTTTATCTCTAGATATTAGATGAGTCAACAATAAAAGTATTGACACTTTTCAGCTGAATTGCCAGGCAATCCCAGGCCCCGGGGGTTCACTCGGACACCCCTCTTTCCCTTCACAGTACCATGAGTGCGTGGCACATTGGCACATGTTTCCAGATGCTGAGCTGGCACCTCTGACCGGGAAAAGCAAACACGAGACCAAGAGGCCTTTTCCTTCTCTGTCCACCCTCACTGGGTTCCCGTGGAGGATTAGTTACACTTCTGATGCCACAAAAATGAGTCATTCTCCCTTATGACAAAACGAATTTTTGGAAGCATAGGAACTAACATAATCTTGACTCTCAGCTATACCCTCTGCCTGATGGAGAGCTGACCACTTATTAGCAATTAACTGGGTGTTTAGTGAACCTTACCCTTTCTCCTCATTAGCTGGATTATGCAGGGAGGCTGATCTTACTAAGTGTAGCCTGTCCTGGTCAGACACATAAAGAGATACCCGGGAGATCGGTAAAATTCTCTCAACCGTCTTCCCAGGTCCTACAGGGTTTAATAAATGGGAGAAGCAGCACCATGTCATTACATGCCCTCGTTTTACAGTGAAGAAACTGAGTCACAGAGGGATAAGCTGTTCGCTTCCCAAGACTGTTGGGCTGCCTTTAGCTACGGCTGACTTGGGAAATGTTTTTACTTTTTTTCAGCTGTGATGACCACAAGAGAGATTATCTGTGTGAGTCCGTGGTTCATCCTCCCTCTTAGTAACAGGGTCTGATTTCCGCACGGGCACACTGCTGTCTAAGAAAGAGCAAACGTCTCACCTTTTCCGGTACCAAGTTCTCTCTTGAGCCATGTGCTGGCCAGTGCTGCAGAAGCCTAGTGTCACTGGGATGCTCCTAAATTTTTAAAAGTGAGCACTCTCACCCATTTCTCTTCTTCTTTTTTGGTGAGGGTGAGTTTACTGAGGGGTTTTAGAAGGAAATCTGATTATGAGGTGTGGTGGATTAACTAATGGTCAACTCGAAGTGCCCAGCTGAACTGAGTCAGCGTGGTACTGGGCGTGGAGGGCCACCTGCGGACTGCTGCCCGCAGCATAAAAGCAGAACTGGGGTGGGGGGAGGTGTGCTGTTGATTCTCCTGGAGAAGCTGGTGACGCTGGCTTCCTGACATGAGCTCAGCTGTTCTCAGCATCGGAGGAGCTCTGGTCCTCACTGTCACTGAGAGCAACTGTGGTCCTCTTCAGGGGACCTCTGGTCCTTGCTCTGAGTGTTGCTTCCTGGCTCCAGTGCAGACCCCTCAGCCTGCTGGCACAGACCCCTCACCCTGCTGGCTCACACTTTCTAGCCTCCACCACCGGCTTTTGGACCTTCCCAGCACAGATCCTTGCTACAGACTCACAGGAGACATTGTCCTGGGCTCTAGGCCTCCAGCTGGACATGTGAAGGACATTGCCATGGGATCCAGAGCCCCGGCTAGATTCTTTGGGTCTCTAGTGCATGGACAAGTCTCCCGTACTCTTTCGCGTTTGACTCTTTGGGTGAATATTATGAAATAAGCATATAAATTAAGTGTCCTATGTAAAATCTTTTTCCTGGAAAACTCTGACTACAACATGAGGATATTTAGGTAACAGAGGCCTTGTACAGAGGCCCAAATACAAAACAAGAAATATGACCATTGTGATGATCTACTTACTGAATGTGTTATGTTCAGCTCATTCTATTTAGAAGAAGCCAGGAACCCAGACAGGTTACTGGGGGCCCCCAGTGTGGGGGATTGGAAGGAGGAGATGCTTCAGGTCTGTCTCTTAGGTACCTTTTAGGATGATCATTTATCCCAAGGTGAAAATACCATTTACACCTGCTATACATTGAATGTTTATGCCGCCTTTAGTTATATATTACAATGCTAACCCTTAATGTGCTATTACAAGAAAGTGAGGACTTTGGAAGATAATTAGGTCATATAGCTAGAATCTTCAAGAGTAGAATTAATGCACTGATAGAAAAAATATCCTTTCTTCATGTGAAGACACAGTGATAGCATCTCAGAACTAGGAAGCAAAGCTTGGCTTGGAGACACTGAATCTGCCGCTCCTTTGATATTTGACTTTCCAGAACTAGGAGAGTCCAGCATTTAGAGAAAGAAATTTTTGCTGAGAAGGAGGAGGAGAAGAAGGAGGGGGAGAGGAAGAAGAAGAAGAAAAAGAAAAAGGAGAAGGAGGAGGAAGTGGAGAAAAGCAGGTCGAGGCTCTTGGTTACTTACACTAACCCTGTGCCTTGAGTTCTGATGTCTCTGTCTCAGCATTTCTGAAGCACATGACAGAAATCAAACTCTTATTGAAGCAACAATTTGCTAAGTCTCATTTATTTACAGCAGAAACTAATGCTGATGAAGTCTATTTGAGTTTGACTTTTTACCTTGGAAATAGCTTCCCAAGGCCATGCTGCTGCTGAGTATTTGAGTT
This sequence comes from Hydrochoerus hydrochaeris, assembly GCA_004027455.1. Classification (NCBI taxonomy): domain Eukaryota; kingdom Metazoa; phylum Chordata; class Mammalia; order Rodentia; family Hydrochaeridae; genus Hydrochoerus; species Hydrochoerus hydrochaeris. Next base: position 26,159 of record PVLA01006281.1, read on the forward strand.
AATACCAAAATTCTTTGTCTTTTGTCCTAATTGTCTACAGGTGGTAGTAATCCTGGCTGACAAGCAGTGGAGTTCTGGAACCTATGCAACCCTTGACACATTACTTTGTCTCAAATCTTTGGTGGACATTTCATGCTATTTAGAAATTAAAGGAAATTAGAATTTTTTGGAGGCAGGTGGATGTTGGAAATGAAGATTCTTCCTCTTCAGAGCCTCTCTTGCTTCTCCTGGTATAGAAAATATTAATATTTCCCTAAGCCTCTGGGAAATGCTGCCTCCAGTATTTAGTGGCTGTTCCAATTTGGATCTGAAATACCCCCAAAAGCTCAAGTGTTTGATCCCCAATATAACAATTGGGAGAAGTGGGGCCTTGGCAGAGTGATCGGACCGTGGTTCTAACGTGCCCGTGGGAGTGGGCTCTGGAGCAGTGCATGTCAAGGGTACGTTTAGTTTCGGACCTCTTCCTCCCTTTCTTTCTCTGGCTCTCTGCTTCTAGATGCTGCAAAGTCAGTGGCTGCTCACTACACACTCACTGTCAGGCTGTGTGGCCATGCCACAAGCCCAGGAACAACAAAACCAAGTGACCATGGCAGAAACTTCTAAACCTATGAGCCTGAATAAATCTGTCCTCCCAGAAGCTGATTTTTTGCAGGTATTTTGCCACAGCTGTTAAGAACTGAAACAGTGATTCCTCTAGCAATCTGAAGATTTGTTGATGAGTAAAACCAACCTGATCTTGTGCAATGAAGGCATTTTCACACATGACACATCGTCATGCTGTGGGGCGCTTACTCACACTCTGGATTGGATCACATGCAAAAAGTGAAATCACTGTGTTCTAGATTCTTTATCTGGCGATATCTCAATAATGGCTTTGTTCATTGTGATTTCCTCAATGACTGGCACAGAATAGGCCAGTAGGAATAAATGAGCTCAAAGAAAAAGGAGGAAGAGGAAAAGGAGAGAAAGTACAAAAAAATGAAGAGAAAAATTTATGGACCAGTGTCTCGCTGATGATGTGTGTGCATGTGTGTATATTTTTAGCTCAGAGATAAAATTTCTTTGTGAAACTTCTACTCTCCTTTTCCATTTATGACCTAGATTCTCTACTACCCATACGTTTTACTAGTGAGAATGTTTTCCGAAATGTCAAAATTCCAAGCCCTCTCACTCAATTAAACCTCCCAACTCCGCGTTCAGATTGCTGCTGGCTTTACAGGGCCCTGGGCCATGTACCAGGCAGTAATCAGCTCCCACTCTAACCTCTGTGTTTGCTTCTGCTGTCTCCCTTCATGGAAGTGTCCACAGCTTCCTTGAGCTCATGAAGTTAGAGCCCTCATGATGGGGAATGTTTTGGAGGAAATGATTTCTTGAGAAACCTTCAAAGATGTGACCCCTTCTGTGACTTATTGGGAGCCCCAAGACAGCCATGCTGTGACAGGGAGCTTGCCCTGCCTTCAGACTCTGCCCCTGGAACACTTTTGTAGTGGAAAGACAGGAAGACTCAAATCTAACCTGCTGCCCCCAGCTGCTGTGAAGTAATGAAGATAAAGAACTTGTGGGGCACTGAGGGGTCATGGGACATCACCAGCTGTCTCATGAGCAGGGAGGGGAAGGTTAATGGTGAGTTTATGTCTCTCCAGCTTCTCTAAGTTTACAGATATTAAGATGACTCTGATCTTCTCAGCAGTCGTCTCTGATAAAGATATGTAGGAGAAACACCAAGGAGGTGGCTTTAAGAAATGCATTTTATTGAGATTGTTCACTTGTCATACACTTTACCCACTTAAAAGTGTACAGTGTTATGGGCCATTGTGTAACAGATCCATTTCATCCGAGGAGCTGCTTTCACCATCAAAGTCTCGCCCAGAGGAGCGTGAGCCCTTATTCAGATGACACTACCCTGCCCAGAACGTGTTTGAACATTCCTGAGAACACGCTCAGAGCTCCTGGCAGGTGCTCCGGAGTCTTCCCGTGGTGCAAACCTTTACCTGTGAGGGTGGGGTCGTGTTTGGGAACAGACAAGTGTATGCAGAACCAATTCTGTTGAATAAAGGCCCTGATCAAGGTGTGTAATTATGTTTGTGGTAAAAACCTAGAGGGTAGATTGAACATCGTCCTTAGTTTCCTTGTGTGATTTGGAAATAGATCTCAATCTTTTCTGCTAGCATTGTGAGATGAATGGCCTAAGTATTCTGTGGATAGAACAAATCACTTTTTTTTCACTCGCATGGTCACATTGATTTATGGAAGTTACCTCTTCAATAGAAAAAGAGAAGCAGGCAGAAGGCTGAACCAGAAAACGGGGGGCCTGATGAAAGTTCAGATCATCACTAAGGAGCTCTGTGGCAGCCTGGCCTCCCGTGTTTCCATTTCAGCCCCCGTGACTGAGGAGCAGACACTCTCCTTTGGACGTCAGTGGAGAGGTACATGAGACCCTGCTTTGTAAACGCTAATCTGAAAAACTACATGCATCATGAGGTCAATTCAACTAAAAATGCTCAGTATTAATAATTGAAGATAAAATATTTTGTGGCATTGCAAACCGAAGTATGGAGGGTCAGGAGGAGATCTGGGGTGGAAACATCAATTTCTAGCAGGACCAGGTCTGGTAGAGAACAAATCTGTGTATCACTTCTGGCTTTGTGAGCTGATTCACTTGTCCGTATGAAGCTCTTTTGGTTCTTGCAACACACACTCATCAGTGATTCACTCTTTACCCTCTTCCCCTCGCTCAGCCCCTTCAGCCTTCGTATCTCAGCTTACCTCTTCCTCATGCCTCGTTTTGAAATCCCCTCCTCCCGGGGTCAAGTAGGGTCCCCTGAAATATAGTTCTATAACATAGCATTTCTTTTCTGTGCAAATATTTTTGTACTTACACTTATTATCAACATTTGTTAGTATCTCTCCTCTTAACTAGATAGTTTCATCTGTGATAGTAGGAAATGTAATTAGCTAGTTCGCCCACATTTCTAGTACCTACCATGGCATCTGTAAAAATTAGATGCATAGTAAATACTTGTCAAACCACTGTGTTTATAACAAGACTCTTTGTTAAATCTTTATGTTTGTTGGGATCTTTGACAGAAGTGTTCATGCTGTATTTTTCTAAGAAACATCCTGGGTAGTGAACTTGGAGAGGAGATCTTAATTTAATGCCCACATCCTCCTAGGATAAAACTGAAGTGCAGAAAAGGTAGTGCTGTGTTGAATGTCAACCAAATACCTGGTGTAAAAGTTGCACCAGAATTTGATTTTTCTGACTCCTAACAGTATTCATTTTGTTGTAGCATATTCTGTGATTAGCACGTTGAGAGGCTTCTGAGCCACAACTCCTTGTGAGTCTGAATTAGTTTCAGATCTATGCAAAAACAAAGTTTTCTGTATTTTTAAGGACTGAAGTTTATTTCTCTGAAGAGACAAGTATTTGAGACCAGAGTTTTCTATGTATTGCTTTTTCATTCATGACTTTAGTTGTTTTCAAATCCAAGATGGTCACTCCAGCCACCCGCTGAGGAGAAAGGGGAGGCCAAGAACAGTCTCTGGTGAAGGACATTTCTAGGAGCCATGACCAACACTCCTGCTCCCTCTGCATCGGGAAAAATGTGTTGTCTGAGCACAGTGCGCTCCCGCAGAGTCAGGAAAGCAGCAGCCAGCTGTGAGCTCACCCAAAAAGACTTACACTGAGGGGAAGGTGGAGCAGACAGTGGGGATCGCACCCCCAAGCCTTATGGCCGAGAGGGTGTGTAGATTTTGTTCTTTTTCCTATTCTTTTAAAATCGCAGAGCAGAATTCGACAAGCCTGGAGATGATTTTTTTTTTTTTAATTTTCAAAGTAGTTTGAATTCTCTCATCTGCAGGTGGAAAGGTCAGAAGAGTAACACATTCTAGAGTTTCACCTTTGAATTGATGTTACTTGGGCTTTAGGTATATATGAAACTGAAAACTCACAGCACTGGTATAATAAAATATTTTACTCTTTTTTCATTTATGTATTAATTCACTATTTTAAAAAATCTGGCCCCCAGAATTCAAAGAGCCAATCCAAAAATGGACATCTGAGATGAGTACATGCTTTTCAGATGATGAAATGCAAATGGCAAAGAAATATATGAAAAAATGTTCAATGTCATTGGTCATTTGAAAAATGCAAATTAAAACCACACTGAGATTCCATCTCAGCCCAGAAAGAATGGCTATTATCAAGAAATCAACAAGTAACAAATTTTGGCAGGGCTGTGGGGAAAAAGGAATCCTTCTCCACTGTGGGTGGGAGTGTAGGCTGGTGCAACCACCATGGAAATCAGTGTGGAGATTCCTCAAAAAACTAGAATTGGAAGTGCCATTCGACTCAGGTATTCCTCTTCTGGTATTTTCCCAGAAGAAATGAAAACATACCACAGTGATATATGTGCACCCATGTTTATAGCAGCACAATTTGTAATAGCCAGATCTTGGAAATAATCCAAATGCCCATCAACTGCTGAATGGATTAAAAAAAGATACTATAAATAAAGATAAACTTGAGGCTTTTATAGGTAAATGGATGCAACTAGAGACCATACTGATAAGTGAAATAAATCAAACTCACATGTGTAAACATTATATTGTCTCCTTGTAAGAAACTGAAAGATTAAATAAGATCTAAAAGGTACAGTAGGCTGGGGATTTAGCTCAGTGGCATAAGCGCCTGCCTGGCAAGCATTAGGTCATGAGTTCAATCCCTGGTACCAAAAAAAAAAAAAAGAAAGAAAGAAAGAAAGAAAGAAAGAAAGAAAGGTAGAATAGATATTGTGAAAGGCAATGAAACAGCTCAAAAGAAAAGAACAGTTGAGATGGAGAAAAAGAGAAAAGAAGGAAGGGGAAAATATATACATACACACACACACAAAATAATAGCTAAGATAATTTTGCTATTGACCTTATTAGTTCAGGGAAAGAAACTGTGATTGCTCACACTGCTTGATCTGTTTTGCATGTCTGCATCTTTTAATCTGAGCAACTAGTTCGGGAATAGGAATATGCAGTATAATGAGTACTGTTAATTTCCTACAGCTTGTTTTGAAATCCTCTGATTTCTATTGTTTTGTTCTTATTGTTTTGTTTTCTTTGAATCTCTTTAAAATAACAAAGTATTAATTCATTAATTCATCCGTTCATTGACTGAACACTTACTGAAGTTTTCCCAGTTACCACCCTGGTTTCACCTTCAGGCGCTCTGAGGCTTAGCAAAGCAAGCCCTGCCTCCCCAGCTCTGTTAGCAGTGAGCCTCGGCCCCGACGGCCAGAGCTCTGCAGCTCCTCTTACTCGATCTATCATCTCAGCAGCCATCAGTCTTAAGAACTAAGACAGCATTTCGTTTCTTTAGATGTTTCCTGTGCGAAATGCTCCTTCTCCCTTAGGGTAGAACTTTCTGCAGAGCAAAGAGTTTTAGAGCCATGCATACATAAGCTGCCTCGATGCTCAAAGCAGGCTCACGTTCAAACTAGTATGTTGTCTTATTTCTTTGAGCTCATGCCCAGTGCTCAGGTGCACAGAGACACATTGAATTGCATCCGTCCAGTAGCTCTACAGGAGTGACTGTGCCTCTGAGGAGAGTGGAGGGGGCTTGAGTGGCAATATCTTACCCAGTCTGCACCAGTGATTGCGTCCCAGCCACCCTGAATAAGCCAGCAATCCTCGTAAACCCACTGCGCTGACACCTGCTACCTTCACCGTCCAAGGCGAGTCTCCCAGTCATCCTCCAACCAGAATGAAACTTGAATCTGAAGGAAACTTTATCTATTTTCATCACCTCCATATTTCTAGTGTCTCCCACAGTACTTGGTGTGAATTAGGTGCAGGTATTTTTTGACTGCCTGTGTTTGCAACCAGATTCCCCTAAGTCCTTAAGATTGATAGGAACTCTTGCGTAGCCAACCATTCTCTATTTTTCTAGTATCTTTTATAAAATATTTCATTCCTTATAAATTTTAAGCCAATCACTGCCTGGGTAAGGTGCATGATCATGCCTAATTTATAGAGAAAGTAACAAGGATTCTGAGAGGTGTCAGAGCTTCCGCAAGCCATGCAGAGTGTAAGTGACATAGCCAGGATGTCAGCCTACTGCCAGGAACCCACTTCGGTTTGTTCTTCAGGAAGACGTTCTGAGCGAATGAAATGACGAATGAGTCCCCAGGCAAGAATGTGGGTGCTCAAGCTGTACTGTGGGAGCCTGGTTGAAAAGCTCTGGATTTCTTTCTATGGAGCTGTGTACAAACAGGACAGAGACGCTAATATCTGTGCATAGCTCAGTGTCTCTGGAGCTGGGCCACGTGTTCACTGAGAACGTTGGAGCAGGACCTTCTCTCAGCACATGCCAGGTCTAACTTCTCCGTTTTGCAGTAGGAGGAGAGGTGTGGAGAACTCTTCATGTCACTCACTCTTCCCGTGGCAGACATGAGACAAGAGCTCAGGGGCACTACCCACTGCCCTTGGTGAGTTCTTGCTACCCACTACGAGGAGAACAAGGAAAAGTGGGGTAAATTCACAAGGCAGACGTCTGCACAGCTATGAATTGTCAGGCTCTTCTGTTAAGTGCATTTAGAGGTTAATGCTTGAAAGCTCTTGAAGTATTAAAGTAGAACTTTGATAATAGGAGGAAAGGCAGCAACTTAAACCCTCTCTCATGACCTCCTGGGATAGATATGAATAAGGCCACTCACTCCATGCCACGGGAAGTGGTTCACAGTCAGGCTGTTATTGGTCCCACCGTCCTATACTATCCAGTAACCGTGTAACAGGGATGAATGGATAATCAGCTGGACGGAGGCAGATGATGTCAGAAGGAGGACAATGGCGCTTCCTCATCGCCTGCTTCATATTACTGTGGTGCCAGCCAGACCTCAAAAACGTCCTTTGTGCCAACATCGTGTGGCACAAGGCACTGAGATTAGAAGTCTGATTGCATTGTGCATTACACTCACCCTAGGATTTGACACTCAAGGTAAACTCAGCTCCAGCTGCAGAAAACTAAGGCTTGCTGCAAGCTAGGTACCAGCAAAGACCCGTCTGCCTGCTCATTACAGTGTATGCTCGACCTTTCATGCGTGTTGGACACTATAAGTCTTCCATAATTATTGGTGGGGTGGAGTAAAACTTCTGAAATGGAGCCTGAATTCAGGAGGCCCAAGAATGAACATGGGATGACTAAGAAGGCAGTTTTAAGACAGAGAGGGAGAACGAGGAAGGAAGGGACTCGCGACCAGACAGGAGAGAAAACGTCAGCCAGGGACTGCAAGGAAATGTGAATTACATCTTTCAAAGTTCTCTCTCCAGGGAGAATGGTACCCCATCTGGAAAAGGAAGAACTTGGAGAAGCTATGTGAGCAAATACAGCAGAGGTTCAGAGTTCACGATGCAAAACTCCATGCACATTAAAGACTCAGAAGAAAAGAAGTTGGTCCCAATGAGGTAGGGAGTGGAATTTAGTAAAATACATGCCCAACTCCACATCACTTGTTGTAGGGAGGCTGCTGCCTTCTTTTCCTGCAGCAACCCTGGAAGACAAATGCTAACATCTATTCCACAGCTGAGGGGACTGTGCTGCAGAGAAAACAATTCGTGTCGATGGTCTCCATCTGAAAAATTACTTAAGAGGGACACGATTTCACAGCACATCTAAATCTCATGCTTTTCTTACTAAGAACTTTAAAACATAATTGTAGCCACAAGTAACTGTGGAGAAATCAGAGAAAAAATTTCAGAGGCTGGGAAATGAGAAAATTATTCAATATTAGGGAAAGAAAGAAAGACAGATGTTAGGGAAGTGACATCTGATAATGAAGTCTACACCTAAGACAATGCTCAGTTTGGGTGACCATTATTAGCAATCTGCTGAGCTGCAGAACGGAGGACTGACTGGCCTGGGCATGTGGAAGCCTCTGATCCCAGGAAGGTTGCAAGGCCGAGGTGGCCAGAAGTGATGTGAATACACACAGTCGCACAAATATGTGTGTAACACTCACACACTCTCTGAAGAGTTTAGAGAATGGACTCAACTGGCCTGTAATGATACCTTCCAGTGCAATTTTAATACATATTTATTTAATTTTTATTATTCTTATTTTTTTTCTTTAAGCATTTTTTTAATGACAAACACAAAATGTGTTTCCAACAGAGCTCATGGCTCTAACTATTAGCATCTAAGCTCAAGGCTGTCAGAGTTAGATTGCCTTTTGCACACAGAGGTGGCCAGGTCATCTTTCTGTATCACACAGTTAGTGTAAGTTTGTTCAATGTTCTGCAGCTGTTTGGGGAAGAAGCCTCAAAACTGAGGCACAGCTAGCCACGAAATCAACAGCGAGATCTTCTGTGTGAGGCCCCGGCCACTGCTTTTTGGACAACACACTGCAAACCTGGGATCCTTATCATTTTCCCTGTTCCTTGCTTGTCTCTGTGCAAACTTGCCTGCCCTAAACTACTCACCAGCTCCAGGAGTACGGAAGGCCCTCTAAGAGGCCGTTGACCTGACCAGTAGCTGCATTTCATGTTTCATCAAGGGAATTTATGTTCAAAGACAAGGAAAGGGGAATGAAACCTGGCCCACTGCTATCCGCCCAACCGAGAGCAAATCCAACCAGTCTGAAATTGCAACCATCAGACTTTCCCTGTTGTCTTTAAAGTCATAGCCAGAATGAACTTCCCTATTCCCCTTGCATCACATTTGCAAATTTGGGGAAATAGATGGTACTCCTTTGAGGGAGCCTGCCCTGGCCTGACCTGGAAGTTATCTTTTAATCCTGCTAGCTGCTGTACACACAGCTGTGCTGTCATTTATTCCCATCCTTGTCTGTCTTCTAGAGCCAAAGTATCAGAGCACTTGAAGCTGACACCCCGGAGCTGAATTGCTGGGGCTCATATCATGCCTCTGCCACTACTGGTTATGTGACTTTGGCAATGCACCCATTGGCACAATTGGCAGGATAGCACGATCTGCCTCCTGATGCATGCAAAACTCTCAAGAGAAATCAGCAACTGTGGTGGCGATGTTTCACAGAGTGAGCCGTGGGATGTGACCGCTGGAGTTCAAGTTCTCAAAATTTATTACAGTGCTCCAGAGTTAGACTTTGCTATCTGACTCTTTCTGGCTGTGAAATGGAAGCAGTCACAGCCTCTGTCTCAGAGGGGGATGCTGTGAGAGGGCTGCCCGTGAAAGTGTCTCTTCTGCGACACTCAGGAAAGTCGCACACAGTGCTCGGAGATCTTTCAGGCCAATCACTAATTCACCCTGCGCTCCAAGCTCATTGCCTGGGCGGGCACCTAGCGAGGATTATTACACTTAGATCCTGACTCTTTGGACTAACAACCTCCCTCAATCTGCCCTCCCCAAATACATTCACACCTACAGGCACATATGTGCCATTAATCCTTACACACACATATACCATGTACTCTGTGTACCACACACGTGACACACCAAACACACACATATACCACACACACGACATACACAAACACAGATACAGCATCACATATACCATTCTTATACACATCTGCACAAACACCATACAACATACATACAGCACAAACACCAGATATATACTTGAAATCGATGCATACTGCACACAATGTATATAAACAACAAATCCACACATGCACACACCCACCCACCCTCTCCCAGGTGCTTTATTGAGCTGAGGGGCCTCTGTCAGCTTCAGAGACTGATGACTCAGCTTCCAGGCCCTGTTGCTGCAAGTGAGAGGCTTCCCATCAGCTGCGGCCACCTCCCTGGAAAGGTACGCAGGGTGAGTTCCACATTTGCATTTTGGCCCAAGGGAAAGGGTGTGGAATTATGATTTTCCCCTTTTTTGATTGTTAAGTAACACATGTACTCAGGCCAAAAACTCGTGTCTCCAGACAGAAGTGTAGGTGAGGCTGGTTATTCCTTCTAGCCTTGTACAGGGCCCTGAGGAGTGTCACGTGTGTCACAGTTCATGGGCATTTTCTCCCTCATAGTCAGCTAGTGGAGGATGGAGCCTTTCTCCCTGCATCGGAGAAGCACGGGGTATCCAGCCAGAAGGTGCATGGAGGAGAATCTTTCCTACCAGTGGGTTTGAAACATTGCTAGATATTCTGAACAACTGAGTTCATGCTATTCATGCATTTCACTAGGCACAAACCTCAGAGATCCTAGTTCAGTGGGTCTGAGGTAGAATTTATAAATCTATGTTGAATAAAAATAACCTAAACAGTTCTAGTGCAGCTGGGGACAAGGCCAATACTCAGAGAAACACTGGAATCATGTATTTCAAAGGTGAGAAAAATTAATTCCAATCATCAAATAGCTACTTGGTGGTTAGCAGCAAAGCTGGGATAGGACCTTGGCCTCCTCGCGTGGAGGCCACGCTGGGAAGTATCTTAAACAAAGCACATTGGCTCTTCTCACCTTTAGATCTGCAAACATTTTAGAGTCAGTGCCTGGCTATGGAAAAACCCTGACTTTGTCTCTGGTGGTAGACATGACACAGCCCTTCTGTGGTCACAGTCACTTCACCTCTTGGAGACAGTTTCCCCAGCAGAAGACCTTTCTTGGGTGTCAAAGCCACTACTTACCACTAACTCCCAACCAGCCTAAATAATTCAGTTGTACAGCCAATCAAGAGGGTGGAGGAAATGGAATTTCTTAGTCAAATCTATCAGTGCTGCCTCATGCTGCTCAGAAGTCAAGGTGCTTTTCCGCCAAAGCTGTCTACTCACATCTTCACACACCTCCTGATCAGACACAACAGCTCTCAGAAACTCCAGCCCACAGTTCACATCTGTCTTCTGTCTATTTTTGTAAATAAAGTTTTATGGGAAAACAGCCCTGGATGTTGGTATATATATATATATATAAAATCTATGACTGGTTTTGTGTAAAAAAATAGCAGAGTTGTAATACAGGTGATTTGGGCTGAAAATCCTGCAATACTGTCAGAAAATCTTCATCCATCTCTGGCTTAGGGCACATTCTCAGGGCCCATGGAGCATATACTGCAAATTAAACCTGAGCAGATTGGAAGGAGTCCCATGAGGTGCTGCGAGGTATTCTGTTCTGCCCGCCCCAGCCCGTGGGGGAACCTTTCCTTTGAGGCCACACCACCTTTGAAAAATGATCTTGCTAAACTGTCTTGGTCATTACAGGGGCTTATGTAACAAGCTAGGGGAATTTGTGTTTGGTACAATGATATTTTACTTTGTGGATTTTGCTATAGTCTATTGTGTAAAAGTGCATCAGAAGTCATGCTTGGTTAAGACATGACACTGACTTCTTGTCTAAGTACCCCCAGGTATCTCCCTTCCTCACACTTACTGACTATTAAATGTGCTCGGGTGGACCTATATTTGCATGGCCTATCTTTCCTTTCTGGACCTAGCATCTTGATGAAAACAGGCCTGAAAGATTAGGCCCAGAGCTGAGGGAATTTTCCAGATGCAGATTCTTCTCCATTCATTTGCTATTGTTGCCTAGCAACAGTTTGAGAGAGGCCAGCAAGAGTCCAAAAGCCCGAGGACTCAGAACAAAATGATTTGTGGGCCACGGTTGGGCAGTGACCCTAGAGTCAAACCTTTCATGGTGCCTCTCCACTTCACATGCACCTGTATATTTACACACCTTTGGGCCACTCAAAAAGCTTGTGCAGTAGACAGAGATGTGGCGCATGAACTCCACTAAGAGTTTTTATCTGGAGACAAGAGCAAAGTGTGACAAAGGCCGTCATCATGATACATGTCCTTGTAAGAGATGGCCTTTCAAGTCTGCTTTGGCAAGAAGGCTGTCTTAATGCTTAAATCCATGAGGTTTGGAATTCAGGCATCTGGGCTTGATAAATATTACTATTTTACAGGGCTAGTGTATGGATCAAATAAGAATTTTTATTCATAGTTTATTCATAGTGGGTGGTGCTCCATGGAGACTATTCATTATTATTGATGATGTTATTATTTCCAGGAAAAAATTAAAACAGGTAGGGCTCTATAGCCATATTCTCACAAGATATGAAAAGTCAGCAGAGAATTTGGAAAGCGTAAGTTAGTCCATGTCCCTACTTAGTAGCTTCCGTTATTAAGGCCCTTTACTCTGTAGGTTTTTGCACTTCTCCCTTTGACTTCAGACACAGCAGATTCATTCATTGGTCATCAAGATGTTGATAAACACACCACAGAAGAGGCCTGGACAGCTCCACATTATCCCCGCTTCTCCTTCCACAGGACTAGCTTTCTGTGGAAGTGGAGTCCGGCCAACTCCTTAAGACCAAGCCTGAATTCACCCGCTGGAGGAGGGAACACCGTGCAGAGCTGAGTCATCACAGTCGAGGTCCTCCTCGATCACTGGACTCTGAAACATGTGAGATAAAAGGTCCATCAAGATCAGCAGAGCTGCTCTCAGCAGAGGAGGAATGCATGTGTGAGCCCCATACTTGTCGAGCAGCCTGGTTTGGGGTAGATCTTCTTATTGGATCTCTACATGCACGGGAAATGGTATGTGGCTGATACTGATGCCATGAACATGTGGGATGATTTGATGAATAGCAATCTCTGATGGATTTTTTAAAAAAACGTAAACTATGTATTCAGTACCGGTAAATGATCAGTCCATGAGGGGATTTAAAATTTGCAGGGTCCTAGGGCAATCAGATAATTTCCTCAAGTATACAAACGATGATGGTTTTGAAGGCAGAGAAGAATACTATGTTCAAATTAGCAGTTATTTCCTTCACCAAAATAGCTAGCCAGCCCCTGCTAATGGGATTAGTAAACAAAACAACTGCTAACCATTTAAATGGAAGGGATATTATGAAGGCGTCCCCAGTGCTTATAGAAAAGAAGTGTTCTGGAAAGGAACACACCTAATTCAGACTAAAAATAGTTTAACTAAAATTACAGCTTTGGCAGAAAAAAGAATGTTCAACAAATAAGCAGTTTTCTTTTTCTATACACATCAGTGACTTCCTGAATGCCTGTGTCAGCTTGTTGGTGACAAGAGATGCTAAGTGAGACACTATTAGGGCTTAAAGTATAGCAAGAGACAGAATTAGTTCACATGGACAGAACAGAAGAGCCGCAAGAAGCAAGAGGAGGCGGGAGGTGAGAGGGAGCCATCAAGGCTTTGGTGCCTTATTTTGTAGGTGACTCATCACCGAGGGGTGAATGGATGAGCTCACCCGAGGGATTCAAGGGTTCCAGGTAAGGAACAGTCCAAGCAACAGGGGGGCTGCAGTGAAATTGGGAAGCGCAGATTTCATGAGTTCATAGGCAACACGTGACGAGGAATCAGAGTTCATTAACAGGATACGCAGGTATTGGCCATTCTTTCATTTATTCATGCAGATTTATTGCAAAATGGATTTTGCACCATAAGTGTAACGTCAGGTTCACACTAATGCAGCCAGCCAAAGATCCCTTCGCTTAAGATACTTATTGAGGCAATGCACTGGACACTAGAGAAACGAAGGTGAGAAAGAACAGGATCCCTGTGTTCCAGAAATTTGTAAGCTAGAAGGAGGAGACAGAGAAAGAAGCCAGCACTTACATAATGGGAGCCATCAGAAAGGAGGTTTGAGAGACTGCTTTTTCCTGTCTGTCAGATTCTGTATGTATGGAGAAGGACGAGGGGAAATGCAGGCGCAGCAACATGTCAACTTAGGGGTAAAATGGGACTGGAGGATGCGATGTCTTAGGTGTCACCCAGAAGTCTGCTAACGACACTTCACCCCAAACTGAACATTCTCTGGCACAGTGGGACGGCCAGATCTACCCCATTGCCTCAGAGGCAAGTGCTTAAATCTGGAAGAGTACAGACCAGAATGCGTATCTCTTGCGGATGGTCAAGGGTAAGGAGAGAGAGAGCAGGAAAGAAGAAAGAGTGAAGTAGCAAGGGAAACTCGGTCAGCCCCTTCTCCCAACTCATGAATCAGATGCCTTACTCTTCCTTCCATGAGAAGGAGCGAAGGCAGAGTGGAGAGAGTGGCTAGAGGCTTTCATCATCCTGTTCTGTCCTCTCACCGGAACAGATGGCTGAGCAGAAGAAGATTTTTCCCTATAATTTTGGGGTAGCACAGAAGAAACCACTCTCCAACCTCCACCCAGGGATACAAGAAGGTTTTGCTATGGAGGTCACACATGCTGGTGACTGAAGAGGACTTGTACAGGCAAGAAAACAGTGTTTTATTTATTGGGTTTCAGAAAGGAAATTAACAAAGAATTAGTTCACAAAATGGCTAGTATCGAAAACCCACCTTGATTAGTAGGTATATTGCAGTAAGCAGAAAGGCTTAGCAAACTCATTCAAAAGAGGGAAAACTATTACTGGCCTAAGAGTGATCAGAAAGCCCATAGGTAATACTCTTGGAGACCTAGGCCTAGGCAAGACAAGAAACAACATCAAGACTCACAGGTGACTAAAAAATACCCCAACAGATGGAATTATTTCAAATCAAAAAGAGTCTAAGCAGCACAGAACCTGCCAACAGAGTAAAGATAAAACCTATTTTTGTCAGTGATGTCTCAGATTGGGGACTAATATCTAAAATAAATAAAGAACTAATAAGAATTAGACCTCAAAAAACAGGCAACTGGAATGTGACACTTCTCAGAAGAAGAGACACAATCAATAAAAGGGTTCAACGTCTCTGGCCATTAGAAAAAATAGAAATTAAAACAGCAGTGAGATTCCAGAAAGGATTATTCTGAAGAAATCAAATAATAACAAAGGTTGGTGAGACTGCTGCAGAAAACAAATCCTTCTGCATTGCTGGTGGGAATGTCCTAGTACAACCACTGTGTCAATCAGTATGGAAATCCCTCCAACAAACCAAACATAAAACCTCCAGCACCCTTCCAGTTAGCATCCTAGAAGACTTAAAGACATCACGTTACGGTGGTGTATACACACCAACATTTATAACAGCATAATTCATGATAGCTGAATCTTGGAAATGGCTTGTTTGTTATCAATAGATGAGTAGAAAAAGAAAATGTAGCATCACACACAATGCAGTAACACTAGATCCTAAAAAAGGACAAACTTGAGTCATTCCTGGAAAATGGGTGCACCCTGAGACCAGAACATTAAGTAAAATAAATCAGGCACACAAGCCTAAGTGTTGCGTGGTTCATCTCATATATGATAAACCCAGTGTCTTAGTTACTTTTTTTTTCCTTGCTGAGACAAAATACACAATGCCTGGAGTTGGGGGAAGGTTTCTTTAGCTCACAGGTTGTAGAGGTTTCAGTCCATCATTGGCTGGCTCCAAGTCACAGTGGCACAGCAGAGAGGCCTCATCAAGGAGAAACAGCCCATGGCAGGCAGAAGGCAGCAAAGCAGTAGAGGCAGCAGCAGTAATCAACCTCTCCCTTTTTTCCCTTTTAAGCTACCCACCTTTTGGGTGGTTCCTCCCACCCTAGGATGGGGCTTCCCATTAGCCATGCCCAGGACTATGCCAGATGAGTTAGTGGGCTAATTAATAATCAGTGAACCCCTTAATCCCTGCACCACATTTCCTACCCTCGTCCACTTCCAGCCGCCTGTGACCCATGAGGCTTTGGGGAAACACCAGGATACAAGCTCTAAAGCCCAAAATATAAATAAAGAGCAAAATAAAATAAAAGATAGATAGTGGGAAATACGAAGATAAACATTTGCCAAAGGAAAGAGAACTGAAAGAGGAGAGGGGAGGGAGGGATGGGAGGGGGTGAGAAAAGATTAAGATTAAGGTGTGTTACCTACACGCACCAACTCTCCATGGAGAATGTGGTCATTCTGTATGGCAAACTCGCGCTAATATAAATAATTTTAAAAAGTCTATGAAGGTCAAGTCCATCAGATCTGTGGACGATGAGTGAGAGCACAGGGAAAGACAAGACCGCTGCAGCCAGTTATGGGGGGTCCCGGATGCCAGGCTACTAAGCTGGGATGTGAGCCCAGTTCCTCTGTGCAGAGCGCTGAGATTGAGCAGGTCCTCATAGGAGGTGCAGGAGGAAGGAGAGCTGAATGGGGAGAGTGAGTCCTCGTGGTGACCAGGAGGGACATTCTAAGAGAATCAGTGACATGTGTCTCTGTGAATGAAGAACCCTAAGCGACAGTGAGATTATTCAGGAAACTGTTTTGAGAAGTTGGGACATAAGTGCTACTGAGAATATTCATTTCTCTGAATGCCTAGTTTGAGGGATCATCAGTTAGGAAATTAGGCAAAAAGCAAAAAAATGAATGAACTGCTGAGTGTAGATTTATAAATTGTGACTAGGTTCTGAATGTGGATGAAATCACACAAGCACACAAAATGATGAAGGGGAAAGGAAAGAGGAAGACAGAAAGGAGAGATAAAGGAAGAAAAGAAAGAAGGAAAACGGAAGGCAGGCAGGACGAATGGAAGGGAGGACTTGACATTTTGTAAACCTTGGTTTTCAGCACTAAGAAACCCTTCAGAAATCAAATATATGGACAGCTTGGCAAGTTTTCAAAGTGTAGTGTAACTGAAGTGATTGATGGTTTCTTACTTTTTGTGTTTTAGAGACTTTTTCTTGAAAGATGGCTGTGTTACCCTTGAGGTGTCCTCAGTGTTAGTACTGACCTCCTTTATTCTGTCCCCTCTTCTTATCCGCAAAATGGAAGGAAAATTGGTCACCAGGATTTGGTGCCTGAGAATCTGAATATTTAAGATTGAAAAGAGTATTCCTGGATACCTATCGATTGATTGTTACTTCCTATTTCTGCCTCCGTATAGACTGCTGATTTAGGGCAGGAAAAGTAGGGTGACAGTGGTTCCCTTCTGAGGACGAGCAGGAGCCGCTTCTCCAAGAGAAGCTCCCTTCCCCCGGGCTGGGCTCAGAAGAAGGAGTGGGGGTCCCAGGGGGAGGGAAGGCAGCAGTGCCACAGCCTCATCCCCTGGGCTGGCCATCGCGGGGACTGCAAAGGGCCAAGTGCCCACTGGGGACGCATGATGCACAGCAGCCGACTCTGAGTGGGGTCTCAGTCTAGCTAAGAGGAGGCACAGGCGCGGAGACCTATTTACTTGCAATCCCAAATTCTCAGGGTTTCACTACGGCAGCAGGGACACTAGGGGTAGTGGCCTTGAGCTGCAGAGGGACCAACAACATGGGAAGTCAGAGCCTCTTCAGAGGGAGCTGGGTGGTGATGGGCCAGGGCTGGAGCCTCAAGTAGAAGAGACTCAGGGAAGCTGTAGTGGGGGTGCGGGCGGAGGAACCTTGGTCAAGGCACAAGGGACAAGGCGATGGCAGAGAGTCTGACTCAGCTGGGAAAAGTGTAGAAAGGGTGTTGATATCCACGTCCGTGCTATCCGGGGCAGCCTGGCATGCAGCAAGACCAAGATGCTCAGTGAGCTGCTGTCCAAGGCCAGCTCAGCATCGGACCCAGGCACCGCCTCGGGGCGTGCCATAGGGGGGCATCAGCCCTTCTCTCACAGGCCTGGAGGAGGGGCGGGGAGGACCAAAGCAATCCCTTCAGATGTGGTCTTAAATTTCAATACAGGATTTAATAATTGCACTGAACATCACGTTTTTTTCCTTAGATATTTAGCAACTTCAGAGAAGAAAGATTAAAATGGTAGCACAGAAGGAAGAGGAGCACATTTTTTTGCAGATTGAAATTTACTTTAATTCTGCTGTGTAACTGAACTCTTGGAGTTGCCTGAGTGCAGGTACTTTTTGCTTGCCTTTGTGACTAGAATGGTGGCCTTGTAGAAGGTATGTGGCTGGTATGTCGTTTCTCTTTGGCTTGATGTCAGCCAAATAATAGGTATTTTATGAGTATGGTGAATGTTTCCCTCTAAGCTTTAGCATATTCAAGTTTTAATAGCAATGTGTGGATGTGTTCATATTTGACTTAAGTTTGTCTCTTCTCTCCCTAACTCTCAGAATCTGTCTCAGTCTTTCCATAACTAACTATAAATTGGTGGCAGGAGTCAACCTCAGCATAAAGAGCATATAACAAGGTTGTACATCATGACTTCAACAAACATCTCTTCCAATTCTGGGAGGCAGGAGGGCATTCTTTCAGCGGGTAGGACCTATGGGAACAGTTGAAAGGAGATCTGAGGTGCAGACATCCTTCCAATTACACATCTGTGGCTTTGGGTTGTGCTACTCAGGTAAATACTGCTGCTTCAGTACTGAGCTTTGCTATAATAATGAGCCCGGAATGCCTAGGTACGCATAGCAGGCAAGAAAACACTTTCTCTTTGTCCTCTAGAAGAGAAAGAATATCTAATCTTGCAGTTTAAATTTCTACCCCAAATGAGCTTTTTAGTTCTATCTTTTTTTTTTTTAAGTCCAATTTCATTGCTTCCTCCTTGTGAATGAAAGATCACACAGGCATGGGTTTCTGAAGGTTATCTATAGCTTTGCCGAAAATGGTTATAATTGGAGAAATGAAATAGTGCTAACTGCAAAGCCTGAATAACATTCTAACATTATGCAAAATGAAGGCACTTTAGAAGAATAAAGGGACGATGACAATGCAAATCAGAGCCAGTGAAGGTCAGACGCTTTGCACAAAGAGCCTTGCAGACTAATTCACGTGAACTTTGCCTGAGGAGAGAAAAGTGACTTATTAAAGCACAATATTTTTTCAAAGAGCGGAGCTGCAGACCCTGGATCTGCTTACAAGTCCCCCATGCAGCCACAAGGATTCCGTGAGGAGCTGGGTGCAGGCAGAGCCAGGCATAAATTACAGAACCTTTGTTCAGAAATAAAATACCCCAACCTCATGACTGCACTTAACCTGGCTTTCTTAACCCCTTGATAGCTAATCCGAACAGGAAACAGTTGCAGCTATTTATAGACATGCATGCTTACTCTGCTTTTATTCTGAAAGCCAATTGAAGCAGGAGGCTTTGTATTTTTCTTTTTACAGCTGAGGATACTGAGGCTCAGAAGTTAAAAGAATTAGCTTGCAAGACTCACACTTACAAATGCTGTAGCCGAGATGCAAGCTCTGTTAGACTCCGAAGCCCAAGGTCATACCACTGTACAGACGGCCTAAAAAGAGCTGTCATCTGGGAGTTATGACAGGTCAAATCCTAGGAAGAAGGCTTGCACGTGACAGGGAGGTTTCTTAGCTTCAGTTCTCGGAGTCACCATCCCCGGACATCCAATGGCCATCTTCCTTTCTGTCGGATCCCAGGTTCTAAGACAGAGGTCCAGCCTGGTGCTGGGCTCTAACTTCCCATCTTCTTTTGAGGCTCAGTAGAGAGAATGATGCCCTGCTCTACCATGCCCTGCTTATTCTGCAGGACAAAGGCAAGCCTTCCACCACAACCAGAGCCAGTGGCCTCCCAAAGATCATCTGTGTGGCCAACCTAATGTGGCCATGAGGATCAGGAGACTGCTAAGTCAACATGCAGGGTCCACGACCACCTGAGAACTGTAGCCTGAGGTGCACATGAAAACTTGAGGTTTTAAAAAACAGTGACAACCAGTCTCCCCTGCAAGACCCGCTCCTGACCAGCTAGGCAGCCAGGCTGGGAGTCCTCTCACCATGGTGTTGGTGAGCAGAGCTTAGTGCCTGATTACGCCCAGTGTGAAGCTCAAGGCTGCACTGTGAACCTTGCCTCGGGCCCTCAGTGTGACAGCTGGCGAAGAAATCTTGCTGGCTAGTTAGACATGGTTAGGAATAAATGGCCAGGAGAACTGAAAAACCAGACCACCCCTAGGAGGTAAGCCTCTTCGTGTATAATTTATAGGAATAAATAATACATATGAAGCTAAGAAGCTGGTCGGGCAACAGCTGTGCTCAAAGTTCTAAGAAAATTCAAGAGGGAAGGAAAGGACGTGTGAGCGGACAAACGGCTGACTATTAACACGGAGCGGTTTTGCGTTCACAGCAGCGCCCGGCCATTCCGGCCCTGTGACTCTGATCGCAGTGACCTTACAGAGAATCTTACCTGTTAGGCAGAAACTCTCTGAGAATTACGAATGGTATTTCAGATACAGCAAAATATCTTGTTTGTAGGATGCAGTCAGCCAACAGTGACCACAGTTCATTAGGCCACAATCTTCATCTACGCCATCAGGGCCCCTCAGCCAAGCACTTTCTTTCTGACTGTGATGATGGCGAAGAGGGGAAAGGAGAGCCTGAGAACAGGCCTGCAGGGGAGAGGCTCAGCCGTTAGGGCAGAGCCGTGCGCCTTGTGCACAGCAGCCCCTCCCACCTTCCTCCCTGGCGCCAGAAACTATCCGGTGACTGGCCCTAGGCTGCATCCACATCCCAACCAGCTGATTCTGCCTCGAATACCTTTTCTCCCCGGCAAAACACCGCTGTCTGGCCTCCCTTCATGTGAATGTAGGTGATGTCAGCTTGGGAGAGTCAAGGGCAGGTGGGCGGTGGGCTGAGTTTTCTTTCTGGACAGGAGGAACAGAAGTCTCTGCACTGCTTCTTTATTGAAGCTGTGGTTCTGATATCTCTAGCACTCACTTCACAATAGCGAGATGACAGCAGCCAGGATGAAAGGACAATTTGCTAAAGACAAAGCCCGTAAAAGGTGAAAGACTAGGTGTCTCTGACAGGAACCCTTAAGCTGCTGTATCACTTTCGGGTCTATATATCTACACCATTCTTGATAGATGAACAAGAAAAATCCAGTATTTGTCTCAGCCACTCTAAACAATTCCCTCTTTCTTGCGGTTCAAAGTCTCTCTGTCTGATTGTATATGGCTACAGTGCTGAGAAATGTCGCTTCATTTTACATCTCTAAGAACCAGTGTGACTGATTTTCTTCATATAGCGGTACTGACACAGAGTAGCCTAGAAGGGCCTCTTCTCATCAGTAGGAGGCCGAGGTGAGAAGACACCGATGGCCTAGTTTTTCTTTCAGGAAATACCACTCATGGGTTCCTGTCTGTAACCCAGGTTCCTTGTAGGAGGAGGACTGTGAGAGGTGAAGGCTTTCCATTTGTCTCTGGACCACACAGATGGTACCTGCACCTTTACCCTGCACCCCTGTTTCATTTAGCCTAGATACAACATGGAGAGCAGCAGAGGAGACTCTCGGCAGCTGATCTTGGGCTTTCACCCCGGGTTCTTGAATCTTAGTCAGGACGCAAAGCTGAGAGTGTCTGTCCCCTCCCGGGTTGGACTTGTCACTCCAGGACGAATCCCTGAGAATGCTGCAGGAAAGGGCTCCATGACATCACGGCCACGTCCCCAGGGAGGGCCTGCCTTTAACGCCCTGGATCCTTGGGTTTATGGGAGCACTGGCAAGTTTTAAAATCCCCCCAGTGACAAACCGGGTGCAGGGTTTAGGAAGGCCACCGTGTTCTACTAGAGAGAAAGCAGAGTGGATACCAAGAACCTTTCCAAAACTATCTGCACACAGCCCGCCAGGGCTTCAGAAAGCCTGTCTCCTTTCCCGCTGCCAGCTCTCTCCACCCCACCCTGCCCCACCCCACCTCTCTACTTTATCACATTTCTTGTGGGTGCTTTTGGCCTTGAGTTTGACTCAGGGACGAGAATGCATTTCCCCGACCCTGTGCACTACACTGCTGCTACTGAGGAGAGCAAGGGGACAGGGCGTGTGATGTGGAGAGGAGGAGGGTGCCCAGGAGGAGGGGACCCATACAGGGGACCTGCGTCGCTGCCTCTCACACTCCGGATGGTGGCGAGGTTCTGCAAAGTTCTCGGATGTGCATTTTACACGGTGGAGAAAAGGTTTCTTTTTCCACTTTAACATCTGTCTATGGAAGAAAATCTTGGGGTGGTAACACACAATAGGAGGGGGTCAAGTTCCATTGCTCTGTTTCTCATTCAGCAAAACAACCTGTTCATTCATTTTCAAAATTCTAGGATGAAATTTTCAAATACCAAAAAGTCGAGGGGCTGTTATGATGGAAACTGATACATTGGTTTAACTTGATAATATTTTGCTGCATTCATTTTATCTTTTTAGTTTGATACTTTAGAGTATTTATATGTTAGAGAAACTTATATACATCATGACCTTTTATCACCAAATATTTCAGAAATTAGATCTGAAATAGAACTGCTTCACAACAGTAATGCAGTCATCAAACGCATGGAAAGGCCCAGCCCGCGTCAGGTGTGCTGCATGAGCCCTCGGCTTCCTTCAGCAATGATTTGCTCACATCACACCCGGAACAGGGGCTTCTTTGGTGATATTCTGGAAGGGATTTGAAGAGCCCTTGGCTGCTGTGATCCTCAGCTGGAAAGAAGCAAGGATGGAGAACGACTTTCCTTTCCTTGGGTGACAGTTCTGTAAGTAGAGGCCATGACTCTCGACATTCTTGCTTAACTACCGTGAACTGGAAGAGGAGCAGTCGCCGATTCCCCCACCGAAGTGTGGGGTTGAGTGACCAAGAAGAAAACCACATGCAAATCTGAACAAATTTTGCTCCCGTCTCTCAAGAGGGAACTTCAGCCCATACTTGCCCTCTTCCCTTCCTCACCCTGGTGGGTACGAGGACAAGCATGGGGATGACTACATCTCCTAGGAAAGAGGCCGAGTCCTTGAGTTCCTTGCCTTGAGGCTTTGTTTCAATGCCATCTTCTTTCTCTAAGAAGGGGAGCTCAGCCAGTTATCTGTTTAAACCTGAAAGGAAATATGTGTGCTGGGCAGCAAGTGACCTTAGCTGTCCAGGACTATGCTTCTGCCTGGGCTGCCCCTTGCCTTTCCAGGGAGCCTCAAATCCAAGTCTGATTCTGTGGATTACCCCACACCACCTTCGCTTCAATTTTAGAAACAACTCACATCCACTGGAAAATGAAGGGTTGATCTAAAGCCCTTTAAGTTGACTTCTGGTTCTAAACTCTAGGCATCCCTGGAAAGGTCTGACCTGATTCCAAATTTCTGTGGCCGGTATCTAGTGAAAACTGAAGTCATCCATATTCCTTTAGTGTTCACCGCTAGCAACAGAACCCTCTCCATGAACTTGAGTTTCTATATCCTTACGCTGTAATTGTGTTGCCTGCTTGTAACTGCTCCTTTGTTTGTGAGATATTTGAATATATTCATACAAATCGAGGTTTTGATTCTTCTGAAGGATCTTAGACAAATGTATCTAAGATAAAAGCCTCATTGGTGTTTTTTGACAGAACATGATAGCTTGACACTTGTCAAGCCATCAGTAAGATGAAACAAAACATAAGCAAAGATGGCACCAGTGTCTGCCATTGGGAGATTAGGGTACCTGCACACTCCACATACCAACCGCTGCCCTTGAACGTAGGAATGTGAAGAGGCTGGACAGTCCATGCATTTTAAGCATCCTCTTCCATGCATGGCTTTCGCCCTCAGCACCAGGGCAAAAGGATTGTTGTTCCCATTTTTCGGATGAAGGAGCTGAGGCTTACAGAGCTGGTGTGCATAATCTGCTTCAGGTCACAGAGAGAGAAGCAGACTAGGTGTGACGCTCGAGGCCTCATTCTTTCTTCTCCTAGTTGGTTCACATGCCCTCATTTTTAATCTCTAAAAATAGTAGATCATTACATTGACCAAGAGTAAGAATTGCACATCTGTATGCACAAAATCGTGCTTGAGCAAATTTATTTGCTAGGATTTGCCTTGACTGGTTGATTCTTCAAGAGTCAGGGTTTTTCTGCTCCCTCATGTCATGTTAACTAAGCTTTCAGTTCACGCCAGGACTCTAGCCCGTACTTGCCCTCTGGGGGCCACTCTTCCCTTCCTCCTCCAAGCTGCTGTTCTCCTGGTCTCCTCAGAGAGCTCTGCCTGCCTGTGGGACCAGCTGAGGCCTCCCTGGGGTACCCTCTCTCAGCACCATGCCTTCTCCCTCATGCTCTGCTTGTACGTGGTCAGGTCCGTATAGATCTCCAGTGATTAAGCTACCTAAACCCGTGAACTAGACTCCCCTACTTACTATCCATGCACCTCCCAGCCAGATAACTCAGGCCCTGTGTGCCTCAGTTTCCTGTTCATAAAATGAGACCGGTGACAGCACCTAGTCTGCTGAGGCTGGAGACAAGATTCCATCAGCCAACCCACGGGAAGCCCTCAGAGCAGTGCTGAGCATGAGCGTAGCTAGCATTTAGCCTTTGGTGGCTGCCATTCTTCATTTTAAGCTTTCTTGATGGGCAATCGTCCCAGAGAGGCAGGTGACATTGCCACCTCATTCGCTATCATGGCCTAGTGTCTTCTCACATGCAAGAAACTCCAAAAGTAATTACTTCATGCTCTTCATATACATTTGCGCACCCTACTGCAAGTCTTCCATGAGCTGAGAACTTTAATATATTATCTGTCACATCTCTCGTGGATTAGTCACGGTTAGCATAGCCATTTGACTCCTGAAGAAGTTTAGGTCCAGAGAAGGCCACTCCTCTGCGTTGGGTCTCGTAGCTCTGGACAAGGTAGTCAAGGTAGCTGTGAAAGCCACTGCCACCTCCGGTGACTGCCGGTGACCGCCAGTGACTGCTGTCAGCACCCTAGCTCCCCCTCTCTGCTGCTCTCCGTCTCACAGAAGGAACAATGAACCTTATGTAAACCCTATGTAAATAGGAGGCTCTGGTTTCATGAAACCAAAGCCACAGCAGAGTAAGCAAAAGTTAACAAAAGACTCATAGTCATCTGATATTTTAATTAAAAAAAAAAAAAAAGGTACCACCTCCTTCTCTCTTAGATACCAAAATAGATGTTGGTCCCTGGGCCAGAGGTAAAATCATCAAAGCCTCTGCCAGAGAGGTCACAGGTTTCTGTGTAGAAGACTCGAGAGCCACTTGGTAAGAATGGTTTGCACGTGGCTATGACGAGCCACCAAGCCACTCTGAACTGTGAGAGTTGACAGCTCAGCTGGAAGGTCGTTTGGAGCTCTGACCCCCTGTACCAGTGGTGGACCATTTCTCTCAGCGCATCTCAGGTCAGCGAGGCCTTGGGGTGCAGGCTTACTATGACTGTCAGCCTGGGGAGGGGTTTGTGATGGGTCCTTTCCAATGCACACTGGGCTGATATTGATGTTGCTGATTCCAGGACCCTCCTTGGGGGCCAGGACCGTGTGACTGCCTTGGGCTGGCCTCGGCCTAGCACAGGAGCCTGTTTGCTTCCAAGTTCCACTCTATGCCCAAGGGACTTGGACCAGGGACCAGATTCCTTCCTGGGAGCCGGAGTGTCCTCAGCCATAAGTGCTGTGCCCACCCTGGGAAAGAACAAAGATCCTGAGAATGATACCTCAGGCTCCTTTTGGTTCTGATACTGGACTGCTGCCTGCTCCTCTTACCGCGTGCTTCACATTTGGGATTTTGTTCCCTTTTGTTTTTCCTCTTTTAGAATGAAGTGGGAGGGGTTGGAAATTTTATAGAGGCATCGTCACAGGAAAACCTTACAACTCTTTGGCGCCCGCCGGGCCTTCATGGTCCATGCCTGCGCCACAGTGTGCTGAGAGCACTTGGTAGGAAATGTGCTCTCACTGTTCAGCTGTTCCATCTCTCCGGGTCCCCCACATGCTGTTGAATTTGCATTTTCTGGAACATTCGGAGCTTGTCATATTACTGGGACGGTGGGAAGGAGGAGCAAAGGAAGGGAGGCAGGGAGAAAGGGAAGAAGAAAAGGAAGAAGCAAAGAAAGGAGAGAAGGCCTGCTGTTCCTGTGCCACTAGCTTGGACCTCCGGACAGCACACTTTGTCTCACTGTGTTCCTGGCACTGGATTTGTTCCCACAGAGTGAGATTTAGGAGTCCCCGGAGAAGGAAGACGAGGCTTCCTGAGTACACAGCACCTGCCCCTCGTGGCTGGGATTGTCACACTGAGCCCTGTCACAGACCAACTATCAACACTCAGGGCTGCTTTGGTGGTACAAGGTGTAAAGGAAAAGCCACAGGAGAAGCGGACACAGGGGTACCCGGAAGCCCAGCTCTCCACATGGGGGGCATCAGGCCCATGAGAGGCGCTGCCGGGACACTGCTCTGCTAGAGTCCCCAGAAGCGCTGAGGATTTCTTGCTTCTGCTGCTTGCAGTTCCTATGCTTGTGCCTAGAGTAACCTCCCAAGGTCAGCAGGACTGGGCCCCAGTGGGGACTTGGGCAGACTCTCCTGAGCCTGGCCGGGCCTGTTCCCCCTGTCCTCAGCTCTCGTTCCTACTCATCTCAAAGCCAACCTCGGCCCTGCAGGTCTTTCTCAGGATGTCCTTCTTTTGGGTGTGACCCTCACGCCTTCCGCCTCTTCACTTACGATCGCAGCGGGCCCCACGGATGTCATACCATAACCTCCTTCCTGAACGCGGCCATCGGTCACTGTCATTTCACCAACAACCTAACACCCCCCAGCTCTAGGTGCTAAAACGTTGTTCCCTGACTCTGGGACTTGTGCTACTCAGAGACGAAATAGGAAGTGGCTGGGGATGCAGCTCGTTAGAGACCCCAAAACCTTTCCCTCGGACTGCGCGGCTTGCTCTCAGCGAGTTCATTGTTTTAACAAGAAGCATCGCATCCCTGTGAACACTCACACCACGTCTCAGGACATTAATCATTCCGAATCCGCAATACAGAATTCAGTATGTAGCTATTTCCAGCAAGAGGACAAAACACACATTCATTAAATATTTAAATTACAACATGAGGAACGTCTATTATTAACTGCAACATAGATTATCAATGCAATAAATACTAATAATAGTTTCAATTTTTTTAGGATTTAGCTTTATATCAAGCAATGAGCTGAGCATTGTCGTGCAGTCTCTCTTCTGACTTCTAAAATAACTCACAAAGGCAGGCGCTATTGACACACTTCAGTATCGGGAACTGTAGAATTTCTTAAAGCATATCAGTGCATTGCAAACAGTCCCAGAGCTCATGCATGGAAAGCAGGAATTTGAACTGGGTTTGGTGCTGTCTCCCAAACCATTAGGCTACACTGCCACTTCAGGAGGTCAGTTCATCAGAACTTGGATTGGTCTTTTCCCTATAGCCCTCCAGGAAAAATGTCCCACATGGCCAGAAGTGGGTGTGCCTCAGGCTAGAGAAGGAAAATGTGTGCTGGGCTCCCAGTTTAGTCTAGGATCATCTCAAGGAGCAAAGATAGTCAAATAGAAGTTTCTCCTACCCCTCACACAAGTGGTCTGTACGTTCATTACCAAGCATTCATTCTATGATATAGAAACAGTCTCTTCGAGATCCAGGAGTTAAAGGGAGAAGATAGATAGAAATAATTTGCTATGAGCAATAAACTGACACTCAGATACAGCACAAAAGTATTACCAGGTGCATTAAACACTGTAAATAGCTGAAATTAATCTTGCACCCATTTCTCATTTAATGACTTACCTGCTTAATGACTGTTTGGACTTCCCACTCAAGCATGCTGCTTGGACTTATAACCTGTCAAGTTTGCTTTGTACAGTTCTGTACCCTCAGTGTCTTTTCTTTGGTACAGAGCACCTCATTTACATAGTACTTTAATTTTTGCTGATTGTACTGTACAGCACTATTGTTTCATGTTCTGCTATGCATCACAATACGGCAAATAAGAGCAGTGTCATCAAGATACAGCTTGTGTGACCATTGCTTTGTTCTAAATATTGTCATGTACATGCTATATAGAATTCTGAACACTGTCATGTACACACTGTCTGCAATTCATTGTACCGTCTGGTAGCAAGAATGAAATTCAGAAGTTAAAGGGGGAATGTTCGTGTTCCCTTTTCCAGAATGAGGAACTAAGTTTCAGGCTCCCCAGCTAGCAGGTAAATAGTGAGGACTCAAATGCAGCCCTATCTGGCTCCAAGGTCTGTTCACTAGCTTTAAATGACGCGATATCCTCTCCAAGTCTTCCAGAGACGGGGCTCATCAACTTTCTCTTAAAGGGCCAAGCAGTTATCATTTTAGAATTCATAGGTGGAAAGGAAATGGGAGAATGTTATGTACATATTTGTCTGTTTGCTTTATGCAAAACCAATTAAAATAGAAAAACTGTTTACTGCTCCCAGACCACACACAGGCAGCAGGCAGAAGTTTCCCATGTTTGCTGACCCAGGTTCCAGGGCGATTTCTCCCTTCCCTTGAGAGTCTATGGCACAGCTATAAACACAAACATGGGTGCAGATACAGGCATGAACGTGTGGAACATACATAACATGGAACACACGGTAAGCACTACATGCCTCCATGCATCTCCAGACAGCTGCTCTGGCTTCTAGCGTCAGGGTACAGTTAGGGTCCTTTCTACTGTTCCACATCCCTTGGAACACAGACTGCGGGAGCCACGTTCATCCCGAGACAGAACCCTAGTAAAGCCTGTAATGACAGTGACGGAGCGGACTTAAGCCAAGGCAACTCAGCAAGGAGACTCTGTGGAGAGGGCCGTGCCCTGTGGGCTTTGCTTTGCACCCCATCACTCATTTTAAGACAGGAAGAGACACAGCATTGCCCCTTGAAGTGGTTTTGGAAAGGGCCGTGGGATCTCAGGAAAGGATGGCTTTCCAGGCTTCCCACCCCTGAGCGCGAGCTAAGGCAGCCGAGGCTGAGGCTGGGTCCACGCTTTGCGCCCGCCACGCTTCCCTCCTGAGGAATCACGGCCCACGGACGGGGCAGCGTCCCCGAGGATGGGGACAGTAGCTGGCACAGGGATGAGGACAGGCCCACGTCTCCGCCGCCTTTCTTACGGCCAGGGGCCGCTTCAGATGCTGGCCTGTGGAGCCATCAAATGGCCTCAGCAGCTCTCAGTCAGGTCACATCAGCTTCACAGATTTGCTTAAGGTCCCTCTGCTAGACGGTGACAGAGTGGGATCCAAAGCACAGGACCAGTGCAGTACCTGTGTTTCTCCGTTACGGAACTTTCTAGGACATCTGTGAGTCCGCAGAGGACTTTCTATGATCAGTGGTGATTTCATTTGAGCTGGGATGGGGGTTCCCCACATTGAACTCAGAAACTACAGTTTCTCTGTCTTGAATCTTTTCTCTATACAAAAACAAGCACTGTAAAAGGAACGTCTACATCAGTTTGCTTTGTTTTGTTTGTGACAGGATCTTAGTATGTAGCTCAGATCAGCTTCAGACCCCCACTGTGTAGCCCAGGCTGGACACCTGCCCCATCTCCTGAGTGCTGGGGTCACACACATCACCACCAAGCTGGTCCAGTTTTACTTTTGAAGTCACTGCATCCCTCAGGACACCTTCTTGGTCTTCTGGGGCACCTGCTCTGTGGTAAGTAGTTGACTTTACCTACCTGGCTTCTGAGGGACCAAGGGGAACCCTCTGAGGGTTCAGAGAGCAGTGGTCTTGGCAGGAAGGCTGGACACAGTGTCCAGCACAGCACCGCAGTCTGAGTGAGAGCACGGGGTACTGTGGCCTCGCAGCAGGACTTCCTGGAAGCAGTCAGGAGCTACGGTTAGGATCCTGATGGTCCCAGACGCGGCTCCACAGTTCTGAGATGTGCACGTGGAGGTGGGCGCTTGCCAAGCCTTGCTTCCGTACTAGCAACATGGAGATGGTGTCAAAGTCACTCATTACAGGCCTAGACTCTCCTGGAACCCAAGAACAGTGAGTATTTTTCTAAATCTGTGACAAACTCATTTGGCAGCTAAACTCGTCCCGAACAGGCGTGAGGAGTCAAATGTGGCGTGGTCTCTGCTTTTCCCGCTCTGTGTGATGTGCAGACTTTACTGGAAAATATTAGGGCATCTGACTATAGCACACGATCCCGGACCCTGATGACGGGATTAAACAGCACACAATACATGCATTGTGTTTCCTTTCTTAAATAACAAAAGTAGTTATAAATTTCAAACCTCATCTGGCCACAGGAGTTCTGTGTAAGTGATGGTAGATCTGTACTAACTACCTCATTACATTTCTATGCAGATTATGTGCTAGGCCTAGCAGCATTACTGGCACATTATAAATCAACAATAAATATTTCATTTCCAAAAAGGTTATTGCACTCTACGAATTGGCACATGGGTTGAACAATTCATTCTGCCAGGCTAGGAGCTTCCTCTTAGAAAACTAAGGGTGCTGTGACACACTTGTCTTAAGAATGCTTCACGGCCGTCTCCAGGGTTTGTTTTCAAGATGACTTTCTGACTATGTTGGTGCTGGTACTTGTGTGCTTTTCAAAAAATATCAGTAGAAAGAATTTTTTTCCCATCAGAAGACTTAAATTTCTGATTCTATGGGCATTTAAATGACCGAAAGGTGCTCAGGCTTCAGCTTTATGACACTATCAGGAATGGCAAAACCACACATGCACCAGCAAGTGGCCCAGGGCACTCTCTGCCTGGCCAAGCTGAACCCCCTCATTAAAGATGTTCCACCTTCTGAGATGAGAATGAACCAATCTGCGACCCACAGTGAGTGGAGTATAGATCTGTCCCATAAAGGGTCAGCTTTCCATGGGATTCAGGGAGGCCATGGTCAGCCTGCTGTGGGGAAACAAACACCCAGCGAACCCCAGAGGACTACACCTTCCCCACACAGAGTCATCCAGGTTGATGGGGCCATCTTGGTGTCATCACACTTCGGTTCTGGCAGTGGACACTGGAGCAGAGCTTCGCGTTCATGGAAGTAGGGTATCCCAGGTGACCCCTGAGAACCTCCCTACTCAGAGCCCCTGAGCCTCACAGAAGGAAAGGGTTCCACCGCAGGGTTCCACAGAGAGAGGCAGGTGCGACTTTCTTCCCTCTGCTCCTCACCCCAAGTCCTGCTTGACCTTTTTCTAGTGTCACTGTAACAAGAGTCCCGAAACTGGGTGCTTTACTTTAGAAGGAAAAGATGTTTATTTTGGCTCGTGGGTTTTTGTTTTGTTCTGGGGTTTTGTTTGTTTGTTTGTTTGTTCAGTACCAGAGACCAAACTCTGGGTCTCTGGACAGAGCTACACCCTGGCCCATCACTGTTCATGTGGAGACAGGGTGACTACAAGGCTGCGCTGGGGCTTCCGTCCCCTCCCCTGTCTCCCCAGGGGTCACAGGTGTGCACAGCCATGCCCAGGTGGCTCGTGGAGAGGCCAAAAGCATCGAGCTTGGGCACCCACAGGTGGTCAGGGCCTCCAGGGGCATCATAAGGCATCTTGTGTCTGGAGCACACGGACAGTGACATGCATGAGGTCACACACATGGGGTGGGATTGCTGGTAACAACTGGCTCTCTTGGAGGATAATCTAATTTCAGAAATCTACTCATGCCTGAAAGATGGGCAGTAATCCCTTCTGAGCACTGGGCCCCCAGGACCTCATCACTTCCTGTGATGGCACCTCCCCGCCTCTTAAGGGCTCAGCATCTAAAATACCTCTCCATGGGGACCAGGCGCATGAACCTTTGAGGGTGGGGCCACAACCCAACCTCACCTCTACGGTGGATTCGCTTTTGAGTGCCTGGTTCTGAAGGCTGAGCTGAGTTCTCAGCAGACATATATTCTGCCCTGCTTCCATCCAAGGTGCAAAATACAGAAAAAAGTGTAGACCTCTATCTTTTAACTATGATTAAAAAAAATCTAAGCACTTGGGGATGTATCTCACTGGTAGAGCACATGTCTTGCATGCAGAAGGCTGGCTCTACCAGACAAAAAAACAAACAAAGCATTTATGTCATCTTAAGCATAGATCACCTTGTAAAACAGTGAAAGCTTTTCAGCCTTTAAGTTGGCTACTGATAATGATTACAGACATCCTGTGACGCTAGACAGCACAGCACACCCTCCCCACCCAGACCTCTAATCGATTCCGAGCTGCAAGACTGGTGCTAGCAGGGAAGAGAGCCAGCAGTACCTCCGACTTGTCCCAGGCAGGCACTGGGGATGGAGGCAGAAGCCAGCCTTCTAAAGCTGTCCCCATATCAGTCTGGTTTCACCGATCCAGAGGAGCAGAGAGAGTGGGGTGTGCTTTCTCCTGGAGGTAGGACTTTCTTCTACTTGGCAGGGAATACAGTTGCTCCCAGCAGGCAGTGATTACCTGTGAAACGGGGAACAGAGGGCTCTCCTGTGCAAGCACCATGTTGCGTCCCTAATTCTCCAGTTTGGGGGAAGAGTGAGCAGGGAACGAGGAGGGTAGACAGTGCGGTTTGTCTGGCGGAAGCTTCCATTCTATTGGATACAGTTTTAGATTTGCAGCCTTTCGTACTCACACATGAATTTGTTTAGCAAAAGAGAAGGGAGGTGTCCTAGCAGAAGGAAGCCCTGTGTCACTGGGCTCCATGTGAGGGTGAAGACTTCCCAACCGGTTTTCTGTGCGGAACGCACCGTCTGGGTGAAGGCGGCCGCCTGGCCTCCCCTCTCCTCTGCCGCCCTGGATTCCCTCAGGGGTTAAACCCAGTGGCTCGCTGCATGGCTTCCTTGGTCTCATGCGGCTCTTACATTCTTTCATCCCCAGCTCTCCTATTTCCAAGAACAATAATTGCACGGAAAATATCATCTTGCCTCCGATTGCTTCTTGCTGACTTCATCTGTGTGAACAGGCAGAGACAGAGAGAGAGCTGAAGTGTAGCACAGGATTGACACGGTGGCAGGGCCTCCCCTCCAGCCTCCAGTGGAGATAAACTTTCAAACAAGCGGCTTTGTGTGTCACAGGGAGGCGGGAGAAGGTGGCCGGGATGAAGCCGAGCCTTTATTCTGTGCAAAAGCTCCTGTTTCCCGGACAGGGAGCACCTTGTCTCTCTGGAAATCTTGCCTCTGTGTTTGCCTGTGCTGGAGCTCGGGGCTGGAAAGCAGAGCAGGGCATCTGCTTCCTCCCTGGACCCTTCCGCCTCTGCCTCAGCCCCAGCTGGTCCTGTGGCTGCGGCTGCTGGCTGCTGGCTGCTGGCTGCGCACTGTTCGGAAGGACCAGGCTCACTTGTGCACACACGTGTGCACACACAGAGACACGTATGCACGCAAAAGAGTAAGTGTGTGCCTCTACCACCGCGATGAGCAGGGCCCTCACAAAATCATGCTCCGCACTATGGGTCCTGCAGGAGCTTCGCCCTCTCCTCCCGTGGACGACCACAGTGTGGTGGGTGAATCCTCACCTTTGTTTGGGGGGCTAATAAAGCACTTGCTTGATGGCCATATTTATTGGTCCCTTCCAGATCAGAAGCTGTGAATGCAGAAGCTAATCTGCTTAGCTATGGCGGTGCCCACCTGTAATTTCAGCACTCTGGGAGAGAGCTCAAGCCCAGCCTAGGACATTGGGTGACTTAGAAAGACCTTGTGTCAAAATAAAAAAAAATAAGAAAAGAGCTACAATGGAGCTTAGTGAAAATGCTGTTTTAATTTGAGTTCCACCTAAAAGCAAAAGCAAAAATATTGGACAAACCACAAATCTGTATTTTGATTCCTCAGTTTCAACCCTGGGCACATAATGAGCAACCAACAAACATTTTTTTTTTCTTAGTGAATTTGGAGTTGAGAAATGGTAAATACCTCTTGGGAACTTTGCTAATTACATGAGAACAAGTGCTGCTCAGTGCTGGGACTGTATTCCTGGCCTCCCTGTTTGCACCAAGACCTCCCCTAGGACAGAGGCTCCTTCCAGCAGGTTCTGGAGAGAGGACGAATCGCCTTCCTCTGTTTCTCAGAAGGAACTCGGGTAGGAGGTGACTTTCTTCCAACAAGAATCCAGAGCAAGAACGGAAGTTCTGTCGAAGACACAGAATGGAATACTTTTTATTAACAAAAGTTTTGCACGGTTATTGTAACAATTCAGTCACTGAATTCTCATGGGATGTGGAAGCCACCTATCAAGTACTCTTAAGAATATTTTGTAAAGGGGCAGCAGTAAGATAACCAGATGGCAAGAGTGTGTAGTAAACTAGAATCACGTTGGTGAAGCAGGTGGGCTCCTGCTCTCTCTGGCACTGGATGATGGGGTGCAGAGGTGGGAAGAACGGACGGATTGGTTTTTAATGGTGCAGAGACACTGAGATGAAGTAAAGCCAGCCCACCAGGAGAGAGGGTGCAATCAGCTAACACGGCCTAAAAGGAAATATAAAGTGATTTTGTAAGGTAATATTAAAGGCTGTTTTAGTAACTTGAGGTTCAGGAAACCTTCCTAAGTAAGGGAAAAACAAACAAACAAACAAACAGCAAAAAGCCCCTGAAATCTACAAACAAAAAACCAAGTCAGCAACTTCAGTCACAGTGGAACTCATTATTAACATTAAGTTTTAAAATCCTAAATAGAAGGCAGCCTCACAAAGAAAAGGTATGTGACGGGCTACGGAGGTACCTGCAGCTCTTTGGGCGCAAGAGGGGTAAAACCTCCAGATGCGAATTCTTACTGTACAAAGCAAGAGGTAGAGAACAAGTCCCACAGGAGTGGATGAGGCCGTAGTGTAAGGACTTCCCCTCACCAAACGTTGATTTCTAAAAATGCAATGCAAGAAGCAAAGTTGTGATTTTCTATGAAGCTCCCCCGAGAGGCCCTGAGTAACAGCCGCCCCCACTCCCTGGGGCCTTGGTGAGGGTGGAGCGCGGTCGCCCACTTAGAGCTCCAGGGCGGGCAAAAAGAGCAAGACAATCCAGCGTTTCTCTTCTACTTTCTTCTTCTGCTTCAGGAGACTACTTCAGAGCTGGGGCTTTTTGAAGCAGGCAGGGAGGAAGGGGCGGAAGAGGCAGGCAGGACCCCCAAATGGGTGAGGTCCAGTGGGCCCCGTCACTTCCCGCGCCGGCCACACGGTGGCGGCAGAGCGCTGCTCTGCGTCTGCACCTCGAATTCCGGATTTGAAGCCAGGGGCGCCTGGCTACGTTTGTGCCTCCGCCTCGTCCTCGCTCTGACAGCCGCCTTCCCAGCCGAGCTGTAAGACAGATCCAAGTGCACATCCACAAGGGTCTCACGCTCTTTCCAGATAATTCCTAACAGGAGTTCGCCAGGACAAAGCCCCGCGCGGCGCGGGCTGCAGCAGCTGGACCCAGCAGGCCAGGGGGCAATGCAGGCTGCAGGAGCCAGGACACCCCGCTGCCCAGGGCTGCTCCTCGGGTGGCTCAGCCTGTGCTCCTGGCTGAGGGCACCGGCCCTGGTCCTGTCTCCTTGGCTTCCAGGCCTCGGAGCACCAGAGGCACCCCCAGCACGGCCTGGTGACCTGGGCCCCGAGCCAGCTTCCTGGGCTCCAGTGTCCCCACGGGAGCCTGTCTGTCCACGCAGAGATGCCCAAGCCCAGGATAAGGGTGGGAAACCCGATCCTCACATGCCTGCCACCTGGGACACACTGTGACTGTTTTTTTTTTTTTTTTTTTTTAATTTGCATTCTGAAAAAAAAAAAATGCAAAGCACTAACCTCGCACTTCTCTGTGTGGTTCACACCCACTTCTCTTCATGGTCCTGGTCCTTGTGGCTCCTCCCAAAGGAGGCAGAAGTTCTTGACCTGATCTCAAGGGCCGAGGCGCACAGAGTCCAGAAGAGAAGAGGGGGCGTGTCCCGAGTGGGCATTTCCCAGCCCGGGGTGCAGGGCAGAGCTCCAGGCTTGGTCGCCCAGGTTTGGTTCCCTGGTGGCCGCTTTGAGCCTCAGCCACCCCATCTGCAACATAAAGCGAAAGCGGCCAGTCTCCTGGGCATCCTTGGCTTGGGGAAGATTGGCTGAGATGAGGCCTGGCAAGTTGGAGCGCAGTTGGTGGGATTCCTGCTGCGGGTCAGGCGGGGTGTGAAACCCCCTTTCCAGGGCTGCCCGGCCTCCCACCCCGGTGCTATGGGCATCTGCACAGGAATTCACCCCGCCAGGGGGCGTCGCAAACTGACTTGCACAACTTCTCAGACGCTAAAGACGGGAGCTACAGGAAGAGGGGAACTCAGGGGTCAGGGCTCCTTCTCATACCCCCAGGTGGGTAGTGCTGAGGCGTGTCTCAAGTGGGCCAGAGAGAAACCACAGCTGCTCTGAGCTCAGCCAGGTCCTTAGCACCGTCTGCATTCGTGTTTCTTTCTTCTTGCTTCCCTCAGTGGTGTTTTACTCTTGCTCCTTGGAATCACTTTCTAAACATCTTACCTTGGTGCCAGCTCTGAAACAGGCTCTCCATCTGAGCACTCAGGCTAGGCAAAGGTCACAGAGAGCCCAAGCTTCCACCTCCAAGATCAGAAATTACACGCATGTGCTCATGTACACACACACACACACACACACACACACACACACACTGCTCTGTGTCCACAGCAGGCAGGCCCAGTAAAGGGTGAATGTAGCCAACTCTACAGTATTCACAGAGAATCTCATACACTGCTGGGGTTCCCAAAGCACAGGTGATGTGTTCACCACCTCCGTAAAAGACTCACGTCGCTGTCCCTTCATGGATCCAGATTCCTCAGTAGTGCCAGCCACTTAGATCTGGGATGGCTTCATGTGGTAACCAAGGCTGTCTCCACAGTGACTGAAGGGCGCCATTAGGCACTTTGATGAGTATGTCCTGTGGGTGGATTGGCTCTCTAGCCCAAGGCTATTTATCATGGTGGGGTAGGCTGGAGCTTGTGGCAGGCTATCCCAGGTGAGAGTCATAGGCTCACCCTTCTGTAAGACACCATTTAATGATGACCAATGATGAATTATCACCATGCTAGCACCTCTGAATGAACACATCAGTCCTCCTTAGCCAGGTTCACAACCAAACCACTGGGCACCTCTATCAGTGCCAGTGCTGCACCCCACTGGTTTCGGCATCCAGGAAGCTCTTTCTGGGTTTTCGTGTACAGTCAGGGTTGGGAACCCTTGGTTCTCACTGCCTCTTCCCTTCACCTGGGAAGATACCCTCACTTCCTACTCTGCAGAGTGGAAAACGGTGCATCTTTTAGAGCAAGTAAGACACACAGCTGGTTAACAGTAGAACAAAGCTCGAAATGCAGGCCTGTCTCACTTCAAAATATCAGGCCCCAACAAAGAAAAACTGACACGTTTTCTCTGAAATCCCAAGATGAGGCATTGGGATGGCCAGAAGAGGTCTAGAAATTTCCCTGAAGTCTCACACTTCGAGTTATTCACTCCTTATTTGTTTTTATAGAGCTGATCCTTCAGGTTTTGCAGACAGGGATCACTCACAGCACTCGGGGGTTGCAGGAGGTCACAGGCTGTAGGACCAGCTCTGGCCTGGCCCCTGTACTGATGCACAGGATGGGGCTGGGTGCTCCCTGGCGAGGGAGAAGGAGGAAAGTGAGGACAATGTCCGCAAAGTACCAGATTCCTCCGGGACCCAGTCTGTGTTTACCACCATCTCTGAACAGGAAGTTCTGCCAGGAGTGGGTCAGCATTGAGGGTGGGCACAAAGCACACACTCATGATCCAGGTTTCTCATAGCCTGTTAGTGTTTTGGGGTCAACCACTATTTTCTATAAAAGCCAGGTAGTAAATATTTTAGGCTTGTGGTTGCTATGGTCACTGTGGTCATTATTGCTATAATACAAAAGTAGCCATCAGTTCCACATAAATGAATGAGTGTCTCTGCAAAATCTCATGTGCAGATGGGGGTAGGTGTGATGCTCTTGGCCTGAGGGTCCTGGCTTGCCGAACCCTTTACTCTGTTGCTCATTAATAACCACAAGTTAGATGGTCACCTCTGCTCTGCTATCCTCGTGGGATTCCTGTATAAAATCTCCATGTAAGTGCTGGACCAGATCCTTTTGTTTTTGTTTTCTGAACACACACACACACACACACACACGCACACACACGCACACGCACACACACACATACACACACATACACACACAACATACACACACACTTTACTGTTAATCCCCCTAATATGTTTCAAGTAAAACCCATGTTAGGAGGATTAATGTAGGGTGTGTGTGTACGATTGTTGAGATTAGTGCCCCAACTCTCGTAAGCAGTTGGCCAGTATTTGCACTGAAGCTTTTGGGGAACTAAAGCCCAGATTCTTTTCCAGGCTCCCACAGCATTTCTACACAATCATTTCAAAATGCTTCTAGCCTGGAAAACTATGTGGCTATGATTTCATTTCCTTCTCCAAGTGTCATGTTTCCTATCATGCCAACAGTGCTGAAATACACTAGGCAAGTGTCTTTTTATCATTAATAATGCACCAAAGATTGAAATCTATTCCACTGAGCACACTGACTTGGCATCCTGTAGGCAAATGTCAAGAGAGTGATTTCCACCGGGGCTCTGCTTTCCTACATCAAGGAAATACTTGGCAATGCATCTGAAGCATCGCCTTATTTTTGACCTTCCAGCTGTCTCCGTTATCACAGGATCCTGGAAGTGCTGTAGAGCCCAGTCTCAACGACACTGGCCTGCTAAAGGCCATAAATGCCCTCTCCCTGGATCATTAGCTTTAAATGGCCTTTGTGGAAATACCCACAAGGTCAAAAAGCACTGCAGTACAGATGTCCATTTTCTCTGCCCCTCATTTCCTCTCTACTTAGAATGCAGCTCTGCATGTATTTACGTGTCAGGTTATTTTTGGTGCCTAGATGAAGAATAAAAATACTCTCTTTGTACTGCTTTCTAGTGAGGCCAAGGCCTTTGCCAGGTGCTTAAAGACATTATACTGCTTAATTTTTTTTAAATTATAAGGGAGAGATTGTCCACTGTTTGCCTTGGGGAGAGGATGTGTGACAGGGTGGAGTCTCTTCACCTGAGAGAGCTGGTGGCCCTGGCTCAGACCTCCTCCGTTGGGTGGGAACCATTTTTATGTTTCTCCTGAGACCCTGTGAGGTGTTTTAGCCTTCATATTTCCTCCATGGCACATGCAGGACTGTGTTTAAATGTTTGAATAAAAATCCTGGAGTCAGATACTAGTGACTCTTAACTCTTTGGGGTCAAAGATTGTCTTAGGTATTTTTCTTTCATTGCTGGGACAAAATATCTGATACCCAAAGTTAAAGAGAGAAAGGTTGATTTAGGCACAGTCTGTGGAGGTTTCAGTCTGTAGCCAGCTAGCTCCAAGAGGGCAGCAGTTCACAGTGGCAGAAGAAACTGAAAGCAACAAGAGCAAAAGGGGCAGAGCAAGCCTCTTTCTATCTCTTACACTGAATGTGAGACACATATCCTAGGGCAGATGTAGCACTCACACCTCCAATCCCAACAGTAGATCATGAACCAATCACAAACTAGATTCAGCCATGTGGGAAAATCCTGCCCCCCATGACTGCATGAAGCTTTGAGGGGACATCCAGACACAAGCCATAACAAAGATCCTCTTGAATACCTGATAGATTTGTTCCTAAAAGTAAAATTATTCCCAGTTTTATAGCATTTCAAAGAGTTCATCACAAAAGCAAATACCTGCCAAACATAGGTCACTGTGCCAGACCCTGGGCTGCTGCCAGCATGACACCTCTAGACCCACTTTTCCAGGGTTCCTGAACTCAGTGCCAGAGTGCACAGGAGCCCAGCTTCCAGCTTCAGTTCCTGACCTTCTCTGCCTGTGTACTTTCTGTTAGAAATGGACCTGTGGTCCTCACATCAGCCACCAGAGCAGGGAGGGAGCACCACTCCAAAGAGTGACTGCCACGGTGTGAATCCCATTCCTTTTCTCTTGGGATCCTCCCCAGGTTCCCAATCTACGCTGTCCTCCAGCCAACTTGGTGGTCAAGCCCCACCGCTTATGCTGGAGGTCGGCTCAAGGGCACGTTGCTAACCAGCACTTCTTTCCCCAGTGTTTCCCCAGGATGCCTTTCCTTGTCAAGGAAAGTAATTGCACCCGAATTCTTTTCCTGAGACTGTTTCTAGAGAATTCAAAGTAAGCATTCGGTAATTATATGTAGAATGTTTTATTTGTTGTGCCATATGGCGTGGGATTTAAGGATTTAGTGGGTACTGATTTTTAGGTGGGTAGCATGACTCATAGGTGGGCTTAGTACCTGGCTCAGATATCTGTGGCATCGTGGATGCAGCGCTCAGCCTGGGTAGAGGCGTCTTCACTCAGAGACTTGTCCTTTTTTTAAATTTACCTTGATAACAGAACTGTCGTATGCCAGGCACTGTATAAAACAACGGAGAGACACAGAACACTGAGTCAGATGTCTCTCCCTGCCCTGCCCAGGAGGCTGAAACAAAAGTGTGAACCCAGAAAACTTAATGACTTGGAAAAACTGTCTTAAAATTTAAAAAAAAAAATTTTTTTTGGAAGGACTGGATGTGTAGCCCAATACAAAACCATGGTTTAATCCCAGGGCTCCACCTCTGCAGCTCAGCTTCAAAGGAGAGAGAGGCCATAGCACCAGTGAAAAAGAGATACAACAGATTGTGATGAGGACCAAAAAAGAAACACATAGATACAAAAAAATGCAAGCAGGACTGAGGTCAGTTGTCTCAGTGAAGACCGATCTCAGCAGGAGCATGGGAGAAATGCTTGTCCTGCGTTCTTTGCACCTCCAGTCAACACCTGCTGGCTGCGTCTGCTCCACATCCGCAGAGGAAGGGCATTGTGCACCCTCACAGGGGGACTATCCTCCAGGCAGAGGACATCAGGGAGATGACAGGAACAACTCTGGATGGCCTGAAGCTGGCAGCTGTGTGCATCAGAAGTTGTGAGGGAGAGAGAAGGGACCCTGGCAAGCCCACTGCCAGGTCCAAGAACCAGGGTGCTAAAGCCATCCAGGCTGTGCAGAAGGGAGGAAACCTGTGCTGTGGGAGTGAGAGGGCCCTGTGTGGAACATCAGGGCCAGTCATCTGTGCTTATAGTGGGTTCAAACATCCACAGAGCTCCAGTAATACGAGAAGGACACTCAGGTAAGGGGCACGTGTAGTAGCCATTGGAGAGGAGGTCGGA
This sequence comes from Hydrochoerus hydrochaeris, assembly GCA_004027455.1. Lineage (NCBI taxonomy): Eukaryota > Metazoa > Chordata > Mammalia > Rodentia > Hydrochaeridae > Hydrochoerus > Hydrochoerus hydrochaeris. The sequence continues at coordinate 66,775 of PVLA01006281.1, forward strand.
GTTTGCTCAGCATGGTAGTGGAATGGATGATGAATTGTGTACGCTGGGGAAAATAAAAGAGAAATGAAGGACAACGTATGGCCCTAGGAGTAGTGGAGGAGGAGCAGAGCCATCTACCAGAATGGAGGAGACTAAGAAGCAGATGCCTGTAAGCATAACCTCAAGAATTCAGTTTTATTTACATTGCAATTAAGGAATCTCTGTGAATCCAAGCAGCAGAATTGAGTGGGCCACTGGGTTCAGCATCTGTAGAGAAAGATCTAAGGGCCTTTGCCATGCGGAGGACGTGTGACCTAGAAACAGATCTGTGGTCCCTTATACCTACTGCCTGATTCACATCTTAGTCCTTAGCAACAGCGGGGATGATATATCAGCTTACTATGAAGAAGATAAAGGTGGAGAAGTGATAAAGGCAGCCTGGTATTAGGCAGCCTTTCAGCATAAGTAGCTTGAGAAAAAGAGGAAGAGCAAACACAAAAAATTAGGAAGGACAGTGAGACAGAAAGACAGCAGAAACGGGTTAGAAGTGAGCTGGCCAGTTGTGGAAGGACAAGCACGCAAGAACACCCATGGGAGCATTAGTCTACAAGTCCTGCAGCTGTGGTTCCAGTCCCTGAGCCAGCGGCTCTCTCCAGGACACCGGGGAAACCCAGGTAACAGCATCACACATGAACGGTGGAGATGGGACAGTGTATTTGCACTTTGCAAGCTCAGGGCATCGTGCACAAACTGGAACTTCTTGAGATGAAAGAACAAACATGGTCTGGCTGTGACGTTGACCATGTGACAGTTCGCAAATATGGACATTTATTTCAGAAAATAGCCTTCCAGGGCTCTGCCTTGCTATGACGACTCTACTCCAGGGATTTCTGCTGTATGTTCTTTCCTGCCTCCACTCCCTTATCCAGCCCATCATCTCTTGCAATCCCCAGGCCAGAGCTGTTTTCCAGCAGATCCTGCTGTCTCAGCACAGTTTCCAGGCTGGTTCTATAAAAAAGCAATGTGGGAAAGAGTTAATTGGCACACAGAGTGGCTAGATTTGCAACCCAAGAAGGCCTGCTGTGACTCGTTATCTGCAGAGCAAGCAGCTCGCTGCTCAAGTGATATTTGAAGCCCATGGCTGACCACGCCAATGTGGCCACTTAGCACCTCCCAGTAAATGACCTCAAGATTAATATCTTGCCATTTATTTTGTGTTATTTTTTCTCCTTGGGAGGAGAAGTCTTCCTCATCCTTTACCTAAGAGAAGGTCAAATTTCCAAAGTCCTGAGGTGAGATACTAACGCCCAAGTTCCTTCATATCTGTATCTCAGCACATCATGAATCAGAGGGTTGGAGAACTGCTCAGCAGAACTGGAAGCGTCTGAGCTTTGGCATCAAAGTCCTGCCTTGAAATCTTTAGTAAATAAATGAGATTTATTCATCTCAGTACTCACGCTTCCATTTGTTAAAGTCGTAGTAAGCCCGAGGTCCAAGGGCTTACTACAAAGGGCTTACACTTTCTCCAGTGGACAGCCGTTGTCATTTCACTGAATACCATGCATGTGCCAACAGCTCTCAGAGTTACCTCTACGCCCGGATGTGTCTTGTGAGACCTGCCCAGCTGACATATCCACTCAGACGCATTTAAACATCGGACACCAACATGCTTCACCGTTTTGGGCCATCTAGTGATCCCTGTGACAGGAGCCGCCTCCCTCCTCTGTGAAAAACACCCTCCTGCATTTGCAGTGACCACCTTGCTAAGCACTTCTGTCCCTTCCCGATCTGTCCCCTGCTATTGCCCGGAGCACATCTTGCACATCTCTCGAGCTTGTTTCTTGAACACTAGTCACGCGGACATTGCTGACTTCTCTGAAGTTCTTCAGGCCCTTTCCCGCTTTTGGTTTTCTGGTGTGTTCCTGTTTACACCTGGGCCATTTTCCTCACAGGGAACAGGGCTTTGCCTCCTCCTCACCCGCAAGGGCCTGGTTCCACAGTCACCTCTCTAGAAGCATGTTCTCTTCACCTGTTAATCTGTCACGATCTTCTGTTAACTTCTTTCGTAGCAATGATGTCCAGTGCTTGCCTGTCATCTAATTGTTAGCAGGATCACCCCTTCAGCAGGCCAGCCGAAGGCCGTGTGTGTTGCTGTGGTGGTTTTTACCCCACCTCACTCTCTACGGACATTGTCTGATATAGAGTAAGTGATCAACACATACAAAGAAATTAGGGAACAAAGAAATAAGGCAAGAAGAAATCCCTGGGTTATGGTTTACATTATATGTATTGATTATGTAATTATTTACCAACAGCTTTCTGATACTTACGATTGTTAAATAATAAGAGGACCAGGTCAACTCTTTCCGGGGATTATCACTGGGTAATACTGGAGCTGTAACTCATGAACATCTGTAGAGTGACTAAGTCAAAACATTTTTTAAATAGGAGCGTATCTTGCTAGATAATCTCTAAATACATAACTTTCTAAATAGGGTATGATTTTGGTAAATCAGAATAAACAAAAGGAAGCTAATCTGTCTTCCCTGAAGCTTGGAAAATTGGATCTGCTGGTACAGACTAGGATTAATCTGTCCTTTTGGCTACACATCTGCAATTTTTATCATGCATGGTAAGGTGAAATCCAACATAAAAATGTAGCCAAAGGGTTCTGGGTGGATTTAACACGGTCTGAGACTTCTCCACCTAGTGGTACTCATTGGAATTACAGATATAGTACTGGGAGGAAACCACCTTCTTTATGAAGTTCCTGTTGATAGTTGATCTCCATAACCATGAGGAATAAAAGCAGGTGTAACAGAGAAACAGCATCAAAGTCTTTTGATCTTTCTGAGTGATGGTAAAATTTATAAAGTCCTGCTAAAGGATTTAGATTAAAACAGTTTATACCAGATGTGATGGCACACACCAGTAATCCCAGCACTCTGGGAGGCTGAGGCAGGAGAATGGCAAATCTGAGCCCAGCCTGAGCGATTTAGCAATGTGATGACACCCTGTCTCAAGATGAAACCTAAAATGAGAGGACTTGGAGGTGGCTCAGTGTGAAGGCCCTAAATGCAATCTCAGCATCACGTACATTACCAATCAGGTGGTTTCTCATATAATTACACCCTTCAGGTATAGAAGAATCCTCCACTGGTTGTTTTTGGTAGACCGTGCAGACAGATGAAGGACCAGTGTCACTGTATCATAATCGGAGCATCTGAGGGTCATGGAGATTATGCCTCTTTCAAAATTGAAACCACCTCACTGAGCTGGCATGAGGGGTGATTCACCCATAGCCATCACACCTGGGCACCCGCTTGCTGGTGTCCCCTGATCAGCACTGGTGCTGCAGGAGATAAATTAATCCCGTGTCACTCTGTGCCACGTGGGGTGATTGTAACACGTGGAGCTGGGCCCTACAGCCCCTTTATGAACACAGCATCTTGATTAAAGTGAGGCTCAGCGTAGGCAGACGTCAGCTCTCCTTACATGACCAGAAAGTGACCAACTCGGGTCAGGATGCCGCGATGCTCAGTCCCCGCCTGGTGGCCTTCTTCCCTGCCCTCCGCCCATCCTTCCTCCTTGTGCTTCAAGCAACAGTTTAACCCCACAGAACACAAGTGCAGCATCCTGGCTTCTCTCTCCCGGAGGCGTGGGGTCGCCGTGCAGCGCCTGCTTCAGCGTGGACCTCCCGTGGGGTCACAGAGAGGGCGTTCGGCCTGCAGGGCCCCGCACAAGGTGGGTGCAGAGCGCAGGGCCGTGCGGGGGAGTGGGCCCGCCCCAGCCTTGTGTTTGTAGTTCCACCCACAAAGCCACATGAGAGTCTCGCCCAGGCCCAGGGTGCCCGCTCTCCTTTCCAGGCTCCGAGGGTCTCTTCGTCAATGTGAGCGCAGAGTGGGGGTTAGAACCGGTCCCGGAGACACCAGCTGAGGGTCCGCACACGCCTCCAGCCCGGCCAGTTCCGTGGACCGTGTGCTTCACGCCTCTCACCCGGCCTTTCCATGTCTCAAGCCAGCATCGCACTTACCTCCCTAACCCTCTGGCGGTTCCACTAAACTTTAAAAAGCCTGTAATATGGCACCTTAGTCAGAGGATGCCCGAAGAGCATCCTGGCCTTGCCTCCTCCATCTGCTAGCTGCAAGTGGAACAGACTTTGCTACAGCACCTTCCAGAGGAGATGCCGCCGGCCGTACCTGTGCAGGAAGCACTTTGCTGCTGTGGACACCCTGGAGACGAGCAGCCCAGCAGGTCCAGGGCCTTCAGTAATCGCCATCCAAGGGGTGAGATGCAGACCTTCTGTGTGATTTCAAGCGGAGAGTCCCAGGCAGGATAATTAACATGAACTGGCCGAAGTGTGCCCGAGGAGGATGTGAGCCAGGCGGGGCCCAGCCAGCACTTTTCCAGGCCAGGTCTCCCGGCACAGTTTATTTTTAGGATCTATTTTTCCAAAGACTTGAAATCCTTCTTCCGAACTGTGCTTTATCCCTCCGCATTGTCCTTCCCAATGTCTAAGAGTTTCCTTTTTCTTTAGGAATCTTTCCAGGCCAGAATTTTTGCTCCTGTGTAATAATAATCCTCTTCTTCCTACTATTAAAGTAATAATAGTATTAAAACAACAGCAATAAATATTTAGTCACTTATAGTAAATATTTCACTTGAGCCTTTCGTCAGTTTTACAGGCACAAAATAGCTTTGCCGCTTCACAGCAAGGGAGCGGGGCTCACGGCGGTGGGGCAGGCTGGGGCTGGCGGTAGCGGTACCAGCACTTGTACCCTCCTCTAACTTATCCTGGAGCCCGTGAAGTTACTACCCTCATCCTTATTTTGATGCAAACGTTAACTGTCTGACCACTTCTCTATGAATTGAGGAGTAAAGATTTCTTAATTTAATTTATGGCACTCATACCCCTTAATCAGATGTACAAAATTGCTCTAAGATGAAACAGAAGCCGACGTGGTATCTTGCCTTGGTTTTGTGAAACATGTCAAACTTCACGTATCCACGGTGTCCTGGTGGTGACAGCGAGGTCTCTAGCAGGGCGGGCTTCTGCATACTTCCTCTGCCATATGCGGAGGGTGACCTGTGGGGCCTTGGGTCCTCCTGGGACACAGTCAAGAACATCTGACTTTGATCAGCGTTCTAATTCCAACCCTGCTTGTGGGTGCTCATGTGTCACTGAGAGCTTGTTAGCCTCGTATGCATAACTTGCTCCTCTGTCACTGGAGAAGGATCACTACCTCTCCAGAGCTGGGGAACGGGTACGTGAGACCCTAACATGGAGGATGAGAAGGGGGAGAATTTGTATACATCACTTATTCACTCTAGGGGCATTTGGCGTGGGATGATTTAGGTGGATGAGACACACTTTTATTACCAGGATACTCAGTGCTACATGGGGACACAGACTTTGCCATCATTCCAATAACAGCCAGATCCCTTCATGCCAGGCACTCTCCAAAGTGTTTTGCACACATTATCTGGTTCAGCTGTAGAGTTAAGTGTTATCACCCGCATCCCACTTCACAGCTAAAACACGAAAGGTGAATTAGTGCATCCAAGGCCTCTCAACTAGTAGGTAGCCCAGCATGGATTTGAACCCAGACTGTCTGCCTCTTTACCACCCTTCTCCATTAGGCTGATAATGCAAAGAAAGAAAATAATAGGGCACTCAGAAGCCATGGAGTAGGGGCCACTAGCATAGTGTGGGGTGTTAGAGTGACATTTAAAGCGATGGTAAAAGGTTGAGGAAGAGCCAGGGAAATGAGGGGAAGAGAGTTTGGAGCAAATGCTCTGACGAGGCCGTGAGATGGAGACTGGGTGGGCCAAACCCGGAAATGGGGAGACTAAGGGAGAAGACTCAGGAGAGGCAGGGCAGCGCCCAGAGGCCATGCCAGGAACTGCGAGTTCCATCTTAAGGGCAAATCCAAAACAAGGTAAGACAGGATGATTTCTTGAGACCTGCTGGGTATTGGCTATTCTGATAGTCGCAATAGATGAGCTGGTGGTAACAGTGGATTGGCTGTAGGTGGACCAGCTTACTCTCTGGAGATTTCACAGATAATAGGGGCCATGGCAGTACTTAGCCTGAGCTAACCCGTTTCTGCAGCCCTGACCTTAGTCATAGTACCCAACTCCTAGTCTATATGATAAAGTTCTAGAACCTTCCCACTGCTGTGATTCCACCAGGTCTCACAGCTTTCTGTCCCACCCATGGGTTCGATTTTTCCTAGGAATTCCAGACTTACCTTCACCTGGATATTGCCTCTGGGTTACTCACTGGTGTCTCGTATAGGACAGCTCAAAATGTAAAAATTCTCAATTTCCATCCAAAGACCTTCCTCGCACAGCCTTTAACTCCGATTGTGGTGGCTTATTCTGCACAGTGTCTGGGTTGTACAGCAGACTGCCCTCTGTTGTTCCTCTCTGCCTTAATCCAATCTGTCAGCACTGACTACTTTCGAAACATAACTTCCTTCTCTAAGACGAACCACCAGCATCTCTCAGTTCACTGTTGCAAAAGCCTGCTCTGGGTTTGCCTGGCTTCCAAAGCAGACACACCTCCAGCACCTCTCCCTCTCCCTCAGGGTGAAGGTGGAGTCCACGGTCTTAGTCTCTAAGACTATGCTAGTTGTATTGTGTTTTTATTTCCTACTAATGACATTTTGTGTATAGTTACTTTCATGCTTCAGTGGCACAAATTAGTGATTGCAACAGAGTCTATGTGGCCCACAAATATACACTTTGTCCCTTTCTACAAAAGCTCAGTGACTCAGTGCTCTGCGTCACCGTCACACTCTCCCAGAGATGTGTACACACGGCCTCCTACTCCAACACTGCTGCCCCTGCCTGCTCTAAGCTAGAAGCACTGGCTTCCTTCCCATGGCAGGAACGTCCTAGGCCCAGGCACCTCCGGGTAAGCACATCTTCCCGCTTTGCCCACTGCCCAAATGACCCTTCGCTCCTGCAGATTTCCTCCCTCCTGGGTTTCTGGTCAGAATTCTCCCCATCTGTCCAGAGATCCCGAACAGAGCAACAGCATCCTCCCCCCTTTCTTAACAATCCCTCTTCATTTGTCCCTCCCCTCATCACTCCTGACACTGGGTGCCTGTTTGTAAACTCCCTGCCCCCATAGAATGTGTGTACCATGAAAACAAAGGCTTTATTTTATTTGAATATTTTATTTTATTTGCACAAAAACAAGTGATCATTATTTTGAATGCATGAATGTATGTGAAAATACTTGAAATGTATCTGACAGTGACACAAGTCTGGGAATATTTCTGGGCATCTGGCCAGCACTTTCACACACTTTACCTCTCAACAACTTTGCAGGGAGGGGACCCTGGTTTCTCTCCCATGCTTCCCGTATAAAGATAAGACGACCATGGAACAATGTGCTGTGGGAGCCGTTACGGGAGGTCAGGAAGGAGCTGAGTCTCCTCCGGTTCATTCGTAGGAGGCCATTCCTGATGTCTGAGCTGCCTCTTCCTCCAGGCAGCTGCTGAGAAAACTGCTGTCTTTAAAATAGCTCACACCATTCAGGCGCCAGCAATACATCGCAGTTATGCAATTTTCCCTAAAAGGATTGAATCTAGGGTCCTTCCCCACAAACCTGGTTCCTGCCACAGCGGGCATCCTGTTTACTGTGCTCTCCAGAGCACTGACTGGAAGAGATTAGAAAGAAATTAAAATCCAGAGCACACATGGGTACTGTAAGTGTGCCTACATCTCAAGACATGGCCTAGAATTAATGTTTTATATTGGGTAAAAATAGGTCACATAAAATGCATCATTTTGACCATTTTGAAGTGCACAGTGCAGTGAACCTGTGAATCTTTACGTGGCTGTGACATCACTCCTCTCCAGAGCTTTTTACTGCCTGAAAATCGGTCCACAGTTTTCTATCCCCCAACCCCAGCGGCCCTGCGTACCTCCCTCTGCGTGACTGCTCCATGGATTTGACCGTCCGAGATAACTCCGATCAATGGGTCATACACTGCTGTCCTGGGTCACTCCTATCAGTGGGGTCACACACTGCTGTCCTGGATCACTCCTATCAGTGGGGTCATACACTGCTGTCCTGGGTCACTCCTATCAGTGGGGTCACACACTGCCTGACCTTCTGTGAGTTGCGTATTTCACAGCTAAGTTTCATCTGTGTGTCCGAATTCCTCTCTCTAACACTGCATAACTTGCTCTTATCCATATTACATTTTACGTGCCTCTTCACCTGCTGGTTGACACTGACTCCCTCTCAGGATGGTAAACAGTGTGCAGTGAGCACAGATGTACAAATCTCTCATCAGGAACCTCTTCTGATCCTTTTAAGTGTTTAAATCCCTCAAGTGGAATTTCTAGCACACAGAATAATTCTACCTAATTTTAAAGGAATCTCTGTACTGTTTTTCCAACCAATTTTTATTACATTTTGTTTAGATGAGATTTTAGAATCCTAGGTTTAAAGTTGGCTTTGAGAAATGTTCTAAAATAACGAGAATGCTGCTCTTCCACCTGGAATTCATCTCATGCCTTCGTCACTGACTTTCCTGGCTGTCCTGATGACCACTGTGTCGCTCTAATGAAGTACAGGTATTATGTTGTTTTTTTCTTCTGTGTTTTGTTCCCCAAGTGAGTCAGCTGAGGAAGTCAGGAAAGCCAAGGGAACAATGCCAGGTTTTTGTACTTCTTCCTTCCCTGTTCCCTTTAGTCTACCAGTGCAGTATGATCCCACCCAAGCTGAAGAGACAAACATTAAGGTTGCTTCCTTGTAACCCACCTGTGACCTTGCAGACCTCCACACCGGCATAAACAGGCCCTGGCGCTCCAAGGTCAGAAGGCCCTGGTCAGACGGTAACACAGGATAATAACTTGAGTGGATGTGTGGAGCCACAAAGAAAACCTGGAAATGGCAGCAGAGTCACTCTTGTGCTCTGGTTCCAGTCCACTTTGCACAAAGAGGGGGCGGAATCCTTCTTCACTGTCATTTTCCCAGCAGTGGGTTCCCAAAGGCACCAAACATGTTCCTCAGCACTGCTTGGCTACAGGAAGAGAAGGAAGAATTTCACTGACCCATTACTCACTCACCTCTTCCACCTTCCCAGTGCTCCTGGCTGAAACATTCCAAAGCTCCCTTCGGGTGTCCTGGCTCTCTGGAGCTTAGCTTAGAAAGAAACCCGTGCAGCAGACGTCTTCTGAGGATGCCCACCTGTGCTTAGAACTGAGGTGCCTTGAGACGCCATATGGAAGCTTCTCTACTTAAACACAGTTGCTCATCAGGTGTCTAAAGCTACAGGACTGCAGCAGGGGTGACTTCTGACTCCTGTTACCTGGGGTCAAAACTGATGCACTTTCATCCTGACCAATTGCTTTGTTTGAATTTTGTGAGTTAGAGATGAGAACATAGGCTTAGAGAAGCCATGTGATTTGCTCAGGGCAGCATTTGAATGCAGGAAATTTGTTTGTTAGAACAGGTACTTTAAAAAAGCTCATGTTGCCACCCCTCTTTACAGGTTGGATGTCCGTGAGTAGAGATGCATCTGTGTGCAGCGAGTTGAGAAGCAGGGGATGCCTCTACTGGTCTTTCTGTGCCTACAGTCCAGTGCCACTGTTCAAGTTGCCTGTTCCTGACTCAAGTCTTCAACCTCCAGAGAGCTGACCCCCAAGACCAGCTCTGTGCCCACATGTGGGTAAATTCTGGCAAAGTGCTTCGGCGAGCTCCCGCAATGAAAGTGATTCAATTAAAGGTTCAGAGCTACAAAGCAGTTCATCTGCTCCAAGACTGAGTTTTTGGAGATAGAATTCTCCATCAATTTTCACATCTGTTTCACTCCTTTTTGCCACATGGAGGAGGTGATGTCTTTTTTAATTACACAGGTGCTCTTCTCAGTTCCTATTTTCCTCCTCAAGGCTCTCTGTGGAGAATTTGCTATGGTTAATTGATAAGAAGATACTGATTTCAAGGCCAGTGTTCAGAAATATTCCTATAGATGAACCTGTTGCTAATTAAGCGTCACCCCAAAAGTGAGCTGCAGATAGACATGTTGCTGAAATCAGAGCCATAAGCAATGAGAACAAGAGAGAATAAATGGCCCAGTGACCCAGGCTCAAAAGGAAATTAAAGGAAGGAAGGAATAGGGTAGAAATTGCCATGTATCAAACATCTAGGAGTTGCTAGAATCCCGGCTCTACAGTACATGATCAGTGACCTCAGACAAACTTCATAACATCTTCAAATTTCAGCTTTCTCAAGTATAAGTAATATATGTAACATTTTAAAGTGTGTTTGGGAAGGATAACAATATGCAATATAATAACCACTGTTAAATTCCTACCATCTCGTTTTGAAAGCCTATATTGTTACTGTTCTGGGTTTTTTTGTTGTTGTTGTTGTCTTTTTCTTTTTCTTTTTTTTTCTCTTTAAAATAAAAAAAAAATTAAAATGTGTTTGTCTGCTTAGTGTTTTGTACAGGTACTGTCACAAAATAGCAATATACCAGTTGTAATAGTTATTATTACCATTGCTATCTGTGCTTTTATTTAGCCCTCAGTAGTAATTCCAAAATCACAAGGCAAAAAAGTTGCACAAACTCTGCTCATAGGATGATGAGACAGTATATCTGTTTAGGATTTTCATATGAAGGCTGGGGATTCAGCTCAGTGGTATAAGTGCCTGCCTGGCAAGTGTGAGGTCATAAATTCAATCCCGGTACCACAAGAAAAAGAAAAGGATTTTCATAAGAAAGTCAGACCAAATAATGAATACCAGACCTGGGAAAGTTACAGAGAAATGAATCCACCTGGGCAGCAGAATTTGCAAATTTTATGCTGTTCTCAGTTGAATATCTGACATTCTATTCTCATTAGCAACTGTATGGCCCCACAACAAATTGTGAGTTTTCCATGTAAGAAAATGAAAATTTACACAAGGGTAAATTGAACAAATGGTGAATAACTGATTTAGCCGACCTGACAACTCCTACTTGTGAATAACAGAGCTGGCAGTAATTTAGCTTTCTAGGCATCCTAGCTCCTCCTAGCAGTTCAGTGCACAGACCTTGTTCTTTTTGAAAAGGAAAAAAAAACCTATATCATGAACTCTGCTTCCCCCAAACCATTACAGTATAATCTTAGGCCAGAATGGCTCACAAGAACTACTTTCTGAAGAATAGAAGGATTTTTTTATTCGATCCTCTGATTGAAGAATACAGTTTGTCCCATACTTAGTAAAATTTGAGATGTATCCTTGGTTAGATTTAAGAATTCCTGTGCTTTCCAGTCTTACAATAGATTGCTTAAGAATAAAATAAAGTAAGATCAGTAACATAAAATAAATGTAAAATAAATCCTCATGTGTCATTGTAAAAAACGTACTTGCTGGCCGCGAACACGCCACCATCATTCTCACCGATTCCCCACACAGTGTCCTCGGGACCACGACAGGTGAACTTAGTTGAGTGTCCTTCGGTCATTTCCACACTGGTGTCTGTGTGGACCAAACAAGTGGCAGAAACAGACAAAGACACTTTAGAAGACATGTCTGTTGCATTGCAGATTCCTGGAGTACCAGGATTGAAAGCATTCTTGACAAAGCATTCTGCTTCACCCTTCGCCATAAGTTCAGTTTCCTTCAATAGAGAGGCAGTGAGCTCCGAAAGTGTGACAGGCGTTAGCCTGGGGTTCAGGGAGAGAGTACATGTAGGCAGGGAAAACCAGAAGCAAAATTGCTGCCACTGAAGAATTCATAACGCTCCCAGAACAGATATTGAGTTCACATGAACTGAATCAAGTGCCATAACGCTGGTGAGATAAGGCACTCTGGGAAGAGCTTAGCAGGGGAAATCTGATTCATATCGTCATCTGGTCGGCAGCATACTATTCCTAAATACGCGATTCTCTTCATTTGATTATTCAAAATAAGACATTGACCATTTTTTATTTGGCAAAGCCCCGTGTTGGATATGAAGGGTGCTGAACTCAGGAGTCCTGGACTTTATTATAGACCCAAAGTCCGACGGAGCTGGCTCAGTAGCGATCAAGAAACTGGAAGGTCATGAGCAGCCTAAGATATTGTTCAGAGAGACCTGTCTGTCACTGTCCCGGAACACCACAGGAAGAGAAAACAAAGCACAGGCTAGAGAATGAGTCAAACTTTGATTCTTCCTGCTAAAAGGGGGAGAATGGAAGCGCTTGAATGACAGGCCAATCAAATTATCTTTATTTAAAAATGTAGCCCCCAAATAAACATCAGTTGAATTTAATTTGCTAGTCTATGTATAAGTAAAACCTCAGAGAGGTCTATTGGTGCTTCTGGCTGTGATTTTACGCACCTGAGTGCTTTCTGGATGGTTAGGGGTTCTACACTCAAATTTTGCCTCTGCTCTGGAAGTCGGTGTGGATGCACATTGGTTGGGTCTTACCCAGTTATATCGTGTCAGATTTCTTGGAGATAAAGTGACGAAGTTTACAGCTGAACTCTTGGCCTGCTCCCTGCTTGCTAGATAAACTACTCTGTAGCTTTCTAACCACTGAAACTGACACTACTCAGGAAGCTTATTGGTGTTACGCTACAGTTAAGTTGAAATCCGTTTCAGAGTCATAATCTATTTTGGATGCAGAACCCCATGGTTTACCTACAAGTTCTACTTCGTCGGTATTCTGTTAAAACCGCTAAGTATAGCAATTCCTAGTTTGAGTTTTTATGCATTTGCTCAAAGGCCATTTGAAAAGCAAGTGAAAGTGACTTATCACATCCTGAAATTATTTTGAATGATCAGTGAGGAAACTATGGCAGGAATGTTCACGGGATCTGTGCACAAGTTTATGATTTGGCCCGTGTGACTTTGAGAATCTTGAGAACCCCTCTGCATGCATCTTCTTTTCTGAAAAATAGGATAATTACTGTGTCTGCCTCACCAGACAATTTAATCTCACCAAGGCATGTGGCAGAACCATCTTTATGTCTAGTATATGGTAAGTTTTTAATGATTATAGGTCCAGTTGTTGCAGATCCCCCAGCTGACGGTGGTGTCCTCTCTCTTGAGTTTTATGTTGATTGACCCAGTTTCTGCTCAGATAGATGAAGCATGCGAAGCTAGGACAAGGTGTCTGTCAGAAGTGAAAACTGCATTGGCTCCCTGACCGGAGCTGACGACTTTTGAGCATCAGACTCACTGACAACACAGGGCTAGGAGACCGCTTGGCGGACCCCCGGCACCCACTCGCCGTAGGGCTCTCTCAGTCAGTGAGCAGCGGTAATTATCATTAATGTAATTCTGCTTTGTCCTAAAGCTAGGGTTATAATCTAATTAAGTTTTGCAAGTGACTAGCAAAGCACATTTAAGGAATATCATTAAAGAGGATAATTTGTAGAAAGCTTTCCTAAACCTGCCGTGGCTGAGTTCTTCCCTTCAATGTATGCACTAGTTTGTGTTTGTCAGAGAGCACCGATTTCTTGCTTGTATGAAAGCTTGCCAGGTTTTGATTTAGCAGAACACAGTATGTGATGAGTGTGGTGGTGACATATATTAATAATAAAAACTGTTATTTGCTGGGCTTATATTATGAGTTATGCATTTTACACATTGTATTTCTATTTTCATAATAACCTTGCAGGTCAGGTATCATTATATTCATTTGACAAATTTGGAGATGGAGACTCAGAGAACTTCAATACTTTCCCCATGGTCACCAAGGGTCTGAGTGTAAATTGCAGCTAATGTTGACCCAACTCCAAAGCTCAGCAATTTTTGCTAATATTTGGCATGTACAGAGTGGAAAGCAATGAGTTTCACTGGAGAAACAGGCAGGGGAAGCTTTGGTCTGATGGAGAGAAATGTGTTCTGTGAGTGTGTGTGCACGTGTGTAGGTATGCGAGGTTGTTATTTATTTGAAAGACTTTGCTCCTCAAACGAATGAAATAATGACTTTTTCAAAATGAAAGAGAATTATGTAGGGAATGACTATTCTGTAATAATTACCTTAGATTTTCCTCCCCTCGTTTTTGAGCCTTTTTACCAAGCTTATACTGAGGAAAATTTTAAATACAAATGGTTTAGCCTAATTAAATTAATTAATTATTATTATCAGGATCAGACTCACAGTCTTGCACTTGCCAAGGAGGTGTTTATGCCACTGAGCTAAATCCTCCAGGTCCAAACGGGTTACTTTTAAGTACAAAGCAAATACTTCAGAGTCTCAAAGCCCAGCCTCAACAGTCTGCCTTCGGTTTCGGTGAACTTTTTACTTTTAACTAATATATAATAGCTGTATGTATTTATGTGTGCGCTGTGATATTTAAACACAAGCGTGTGCAAGGAGTAATGATCAGCTGTGGTAACTGCATATCTGCTACCCCAGATCTTCAATTTGCTCTAACAGCCTTACCTACGTACAGAAGTCATGGTTTTCCAAGGACAACTCTGATAGCTTGTTTTATTTCCTCCATTAGGCAAGTGGTGATATGAGGGCAAATAAACATTAAATAAAGAAAGACAGTGTTTATAAAAAATAGCTTACTACATTCACGTAGAGCGTTGCCATTCTTATTCGGTCAACTTCACACCCTCACCGAGAGGTGGGCATTTTATCACTGTCCTCATTTAAAAGACAAGCAATGTGAGGCCCAGAGCAGTGAAGCAATCAGTAGGTGTCAAACAGCCACGAGAAGCAGAGATGGACCTTTAAGATTAATCTTTTAGTGTCAAAAAACAAAAATCCCAACACACAAACAAAAATCCCCCAAATCTTGAGACAAACATCATCTTTTAGTGAGTGGGTGGATGAGAGGGTTCGGGAGTTGTGGGGCAGTAATAATTAACATTAATGATCACTTAATCAGCATTAATACAGGCTGGGCTCAAATTTGTGATCTTCTTGCCTCCACTTCCCAAAATGCTGAGGTCACAGACATGCATCACCTCGCCTGGTTTAGTTGGTGTCACCAACTAAATGTTGCCTACTTTCAACTAAGTACTCATTAGGGTCAGTTGAAAACAAAATTTCAACTATCAATCATAAACATTGCAGAACTATGACCTGGTTATTGCTACAGTATTAAAAAAATACTATTTCAGAAAGACTAGAAGAGCATATAATTTATGCAATGTTTATTGAGCACATACAATATCATACAATGTATTTCCATTGTACCAGGATAGAGTTTGGCGTTATGAATGGTTAGTCTAGCAGAGTAATGTGGTCGGGATAGATAAGTCTTTCTCTGTGGGTGCTGTCGGAGAGCGGATGCCTTGCTCCTAAGAATGATGGAAAGACAGCCTTCCTGCAGGTGAAGCTTTCAGGTTGGGTCTCGCAAGCTACACGTGCACAAAGGTGAGTCCAGATGAAAACAAATAGTACTTGCAACAAGGTTAAACCATTCAATGGCAAGGGGAATTTTAACAACAGCTAATGTGGACAGTCCAGTGTATTTGAAGTTTATGATATGAAGGGGAAATTCTTGTAGATGAAATTGAACAAAAGCCTTGGAACCTAGATGTGATGAGTCCAGCCTGCCATACTGACACATGTAGCTTTATGCTGGGGCCCTGGGGAGCCAGTGGAGGTTCCTAAGGGAGGGAAGCCAAGCACTGGGGAGCCAGTGTAGGTTCCCCAGGGAGGGAAGCCAAGGCAAGGAGGAGGAGATGGGTTTCCCGGGAATGAGGTGGGTGTCATCTGAGTGGGGTGGAAACCAAGAGAAAAAGTCAAAGATTCATGAGCCAGTACAGGTGACAGGCAGGGGTGCCCTGGGAGAGACTCCATGGGGACTGTGCCCATGAAGAAAGACGAACTGAGCTTTGTGGGAACATTTTGAAATAGTTTTTTTAGATCGGGACTTTACTTTGACCCCTAAACCTTATGTGCCTTCCAGAGAAACACTGAGACAAAGGTACTTGCTTTCTTATTAGGTTCTTTCTTTTTTTAATTAAAAAAAAAGCAAAACAGGAAAAAGGGTAGAAATGATACAGAATTTAAAAAAAAATAACATTAAGAAAAAATAAAGAAATCATCACTAGTTGATATGTTACACATTGCTGTCTCAGAAGTAGTTGTTCAAGTTATAAAATCAAAGCATAAAGATGAACAGATAATCAAACAATGACAGCACAAACTATTTTGTTTGATGACCTATCAAAGCTTAGTAGTATGGTTAGGGTTAGGGTTAGGGACCCTTAAACACACACACAGTTATATTTGTATACCTGTAGGTTGTTTTTTCCTTTGGAGCACTTTCTTCCCCTTTCATTATTACAATATCTATTGTATATTTTGGATCTTCTTCTTCTTCTTCTTCTTCTTCTTCTTCTTCTTCTTCTTCTTCTTCTTCTTCTTCTTCTTCTTCTTCTTCTTCTTTACACTAGAAAGACAATACGATATTCCTCTCCCCTCCCCTTCCTTCCACTTTCCGTCCCTTTTCTGAAATACTGGAAGTTTAGCTCAAGGCCTCCACATTTGAGGTATAACCCCAGCTTTATACCTTTTTGTTTTTTGAACAGGGTTTTGCCAAGTCACCTAGGCTGGAACTCAGCTTGTGAGCCTCTTCCCTTAGCCTCCCACGGGGCTAGGTTACAGGTGTGGCCCACCACACCTGGCTTTCTTTCCTACTTCACATTTTGTCATAGTGACAGAAAGGTTACACATCAACCCTTGTCCCTAGGAGACCAGTACCAACAGTTTATATTTACATCCATTTTCAGTGTCCATGAAAAACATGTTAGAGATACAGTTTTGGTACTTTTCTATTAAAAGCATCACTTTTACACCTCCCTGTGTATATCCCACAAGGACAACAGAGATAAAATTCACCTTTCCAAATGAATTTTATTCCCTGTGTTACGGGCAACTGAGTTAGATAAAAATATTATGGGCAGACAGACAGGGCTGGGCCCTCATAGAGCCAGGGCAGAGGAGCAGGTCCTTTCTACTGTGGGGGAGACAGACACCTCCCGCTGTGGGCCAGATCTCAAGACAAAAGGTCAAACAAATGCACCCACATCATGAGGACAAATGTTCTCTGCCACCCCGAGGAAGCCAGGAGTCGTCACTCCAACTCCCTATGGGAGAGACATGGCTCTTTCTTGCTATATGACTCGCTTCCCCATGTGTCCCCGATTTAATCAATTTTACCTGAGTAATTAATCTTGTTGGTTGACCACAGTTCGGTCCCACTCACGCCCACCTTGCGAGTTCCATGTTTTGCCCACCTTAGCCCTGCCTCACTGTGTGGTTTTGCTCTATAAAATTCCCTGGAAAAGACAGAGTCAGGCAGAAGCTTCCTTTCCCTTAATAAATATATTCTGCTCTTAAACTCCGTTGCTCTTAAAACCATTCTTCAGTTTAGAGGACACGAACTTGTAGTAGGTCGGGAGTTTCGTCCCCTGGGCCCCTTGCGTGAGTGCACACAGTTTGTGACCTTTCCTGACTTTCCTGCACACACAACCTCCAGGTCTCGGGAGCAGGTCTTTGTGCACTTTCGGTTTAATTTTTGTCATACCGAAATGATTAGACTTACCCTTTTCTTAGCTCATGTAAACATTGTCCATAGAAGCCCCCCAAACCAAACCAAAAACAAAGCAAACCAAACAAAACCCACTTTCCGTACCCTTTCACAACTGCAAAGGATCTAACACCTCAGATTAGTTAAGCTCCTAATTACAGATGAAACACTCTGAGGTACTGGAAGGAAAGAAGAGCAGAGAGGCGTATGAAATAGTGGCCTGATGGGTCCTTCACAGTCTGAAATCCGTCACCCCCAGCAAATGAGTCCAGGTTCCCAGGGTAGGTGCTGGAGGAGGAGGGAGACGCAGACCGCTGGAGGGCTGGGAACTGGTAAGCAGGAGGGCTCCACATGCGAGCTGACCTTCCTGACCTCACCGAGGCCTGTCAGTCCCTCAGCAAACAAAGCCCCCTTTGCCATGGGCCCGGGCAGCGGTAATGAACGCGAGGCTCACCTCCAGCTCCGCCGAGGAAGCGCCCTTCCATCAAGCTTGTGGTGCTTCCTGCTGGGGGGCAGAGGCTGCTCTCTCCCTCCCTGCTGCTGACCCCTCGGCCTCCTAAATTTCCTTGCAGGCCTTGTCTGACTTTCCTGCACACACAACCTCCAGGTCTCGGGAGCAGGCAAGACGGGAAAAACAAAAACAAAAACAAAAAATAAAAAACTCAAAGTCCCACCAGGAAATGCTAAATAGAAGCCGGGTGACCTTTATTTCCAGCTATTTCCAGCTCTGACTAATCTTTCGAATCACCCAGAGTGCTTATTACCACACAGATCACAAATCCCAAACATGGCTTTCCAGGGCACAGCTCTAAAGAAAAAAAAGTTTGAAGTATATATATTATTTCTATGTTTATTGGTACATGTTTGCCGTATATAATGTATTAAGCGTATTTTAAGGGGGATCCAAACCTCCTAGAAGCTACTACAGTACGTCTTCTTCTGGTTTCCTGGATGCCCCAGTGACTGGCAGAATTAGCAGCAGAGCCCTGAATCCAACACATACTTCCTCGGAGAAGGAAGCCCAGGTGCAGAAGCAGGCACCCTACAGTTTGTCTCCCACCCTTCAGCGATGGTCCTGGGCTGGGCTGGGACACGCCCAGTTTCCCAGCGCGAGTTCTTCTGATTTAATGAAGACACACTGGTTTTGAAAGACAGAGAGGACGGCTATCTCCAGCGCAGCGCCACTGTGAGAAACCAGAAGGAACTGGTGGGTACCGGGTCAGCAGAGCCCAGGGAGGCGCCAGCCAGGGCTCGCCGTGATCTCCAGGCTGGAGACCCTGAGGGCTGCTGTGTGGAGGCCACGCCTGTGAAAGAATCTTTTCCAACATGTGAAAGACATTTAGGGCCTGAGTGATTTTCAGGCGTCCTAGGTTTGGGAATTAAAGGTAAATATGGGGCGGAAAATGCCTTGGCCTTCTCCACTTGAAAGCTTGTGTGAAATACTTCCCAGAGTGGGAGTCCTGGGTCACTAAGAGGTTGCTTCTCACTAATGCCCTTGCTTGGCCATCGGGGGCAGCTGTCTCTGAAGTGGCAATCAGTCAGAGTGACCACTACCCTTTTGCGGCAATTATCAGCGATCTGGCAATTTCCCTCAATTTTAATCAATTTGGTTTCTGAATAGCTCTCTTCTTCATTTCAGACAAAAGAAGCAAGTGTTCTCGGTGAGTGTGACTGCCTTCTGCTGGCTGCTCCTGTTTTCTTAGGAAGCCCCTTGGAGACTTTGTCCACTCTCAGGCTGCGCGGGAGACCCTGTTCTTTCTTTGATGAAAGCTCGATTCATCTTGGCTGACATTCTGGCCCGGTGCAACATGCTCAACACCGCAAGGGGCAGAGGGGCAGCAGGGCAGGAGAGGTCAGGAACAGGGCTGGGGCGAGGAAGTAGATTCACCCAGCTGGGCCGCTGGTACCTATCAGCTGCAGTTAAAACGCAAGGCTTTCTGTTGCATTCCAATGGCAAATGAACAACACGTTCACACAGAGCACACACTCACTGGTTTCACTGATTATCTGCAATTACAATGTCATGGACTGTGCAGTATTCACACAGCATAAATCTGGATGGAGAAGATGAGATGGACAGAGTCCACATCCAGGAAAAAGAGGGGGTGATGGGTAAGGTTAAAGTGACAGGAAGGAGGCCCACACCCCCATTTATTTATTTGTCAGTGCCTCTGCCACTGAAGAGTCTTGAGCTGCTGCGGATTTATTGAATCTTGCTATGTGGCCAGCATATGATGGAGATATTGAGGTGAAAAAGCACATGGAGCTGACCAGAGACACGCAGATCAGTTCTGTGGTGGGGACCGTGAGGACAGGCGAGCTCAAGTCCCGGTGCTTCTATGTTCCCGTCCATCACCCCAGCGGGCCAGCAGCCCAGGGAGAGCTAAGCCTGGGGTGCTCTGCAGTGACCTTCCAGTCTTTCCATATCAGCGACCTTTCTGATTTCATCATCTTTCTCTTATGGCTACGTTCAAGGTGGTCAAGGGGAGACCATCAAACACTCTTAAGGTTTATGTGTGAAATTGACATTCTTCCACCGAATGCCACACCAAGTATGGAACTGGGCCATGACCGTGAACATGAACATGTTCCACAGAGTAAATACATGCTAAGTCTTTTTCTCTGCATGGGAGACTTTAAGTCATCTTAAAATTTAAGTCATCTTAAAAAAATTTAAGCTGGATCCAAGCCCCTTAGCAGGTACGTAATTTGCCATAGAGAACTATCGAGTGGTCGCCCGTCATCAGCAGAGGGTGTGTTGCAAATTCCTGAGTGGATCCCTAAAACCAAAGATGCAAATGCAGTTTGAAGCCGGGATTGGTGGTGCACCCCTATAATCCCTTCACTCTGGAGGCTGTGGCAGGAGAATCACAAGCTGGAGTCCTAATCCTGTTATTAGGATATACAGTGAATTCAAAGAGGCCAGCCGGAACTACATAGAGAGCCTGTCTCAATAAACCAAACCGAACCAAAAGAAGATAACAAAAACTAATGCAGTTTGAGATCTGACAGCAAAACTTGTCTGGGTTATGTGTCCTGGCAGATATCTGTGATCCCAGCACTCTGGAGGGATGGCTTGAGGCAGGAGAATCACAAGTTCACATCTAGCTGGGCAACTTTTTTTTTTTTTTAATTTCTATTTTGGGTTTTTTAATTTAAAGAAAAAGATTTTGAAACAGAAAGAGGGTAGAAATAATACAAAATCTCAAAAACAAACAAAACAGAAAAAGAAAAATAGTAGCCAGTAAGAAATCACTCGTTGATAATTACATATTTTCCTCTTTGAAGTAGTTGTTCAAGTTACAAAAGTAAAGCCTACAAAGTGGACATCCAAACAGTGAGACTGCAGTCAGTTTTGTTCATCCATCCAACTAAAACTTTAGCAATATGGTTATTAATCCCACACACTCAAACATACATGCAGTTATATCCTTTAGAATACTTTCTTCTCCTCTCTTTTCTTTTCTTTACAATAACTATAATCCATTCTTGTAAACTATTTAGAAGTTCTACACATGTATAAGTCTCTACACATATGCCTAGCCTCTCTGTACTAGAGGAAGAAACAAATCAAAACAAGTCAACAATACAAATTCCTAGAGAAACATGAAATGAAAAGGACATATAAAACCATAATACTAGGTGATCTACAGTAGTTACTATGTCTCTTGTTATTTTCAATAAAATTGTCTATATCGTCAAACATAGTATAGTTAAACTTAGCATTGCATTACACTATTAATAAAATCTAAACATTGGAGACATTATAGGACTTCAAAAGCAGTTAACAATCAAACCAGAATGGGTATCCTATTGAATCCTGTCATCTTCAGAGTAGTTGCCCCTACTCTCACACTCGACACTCTCAAGCATACCAGATTCAAATAAAACAGTGATATAACCAATCTTCTCTGTCTTATCTCTGCTATGCTATTTTTCTGTCATTGTTGTTTGTTTACTTTTCTCCTCAATTCCACTGTCTGCCCATTTCTTTGAGGCCTTTCTGCCATTGTTCCTGGAACCCAGGTGATTTTCTCCTCTCTCTCTAGAATGTCCTTCAGTATTCTTTCCAGGGTTGGATTGGTGGTCACAAACTCCCCCAGTTCCTCTTTGTCATGGAAATATCTTGTCTCTCCATTAACTTTAAGAGACAGTTTTGTAGGGTACATCATTCTGGGTTGGAGGTTATTTTCTTTCTGGGCTTGGAATATTTTGCTCTAAGCTCTTCTTGATTTGATGGTTTGCATTGAGAAGTCCGCTGTGATTTTGATGAGTTTTCCTATATAGGTAATCTGTTTCTTTTCTCTGACCACTTTTAATATTCTGTTCTTGTGATGGATTTCTGGGATCCTGATAATTATATGTCTGGGTGTAGATCTGTTTGGGTTGTAGCTGGCTGGAGTTCTATATGCCTCATTTATCTGAACTTCACTTGGTTACCTATGTTTGGGAAGTTTTCCTTAATTATTTCTGTGAATAGACTTTTTATTTCATTTGTATTTGTCACTGCATCTTCATTCACATTTTTTATTCTTAGGTTATAAATCGTCTTGTTATCTTCTAGCCTTTGTAGCATTGCTTCCTGGTTCCTTGTTATTTTTAAGAGAGCCTTCCTTTCATTATCATGTGTTGCAAACCTATCTTCAAGCTTTGAAAGTTTGTCTTCAGTTTCTGTTAAAAGGTTTTGCCAGGTTTCAATGGAGTTTTTAATTTCCTGATATTCTCTTTGGATCTGTTTTATATATTCTCGGTTTTGTTTATATTCTTCATCAAATGCTTCTCTCCTTTCTCTGGGTTCCTCTATTCTTTCATTTGTGTCTACTTGAGGATTACCCAGGACTTCTTTTATTGATCTTCCTATATCTTGCTTCACCTGAGTTAGAATTTCAGATTTAAATTCATTGATGAGGTCATGGAGGTATTTCTTTTTTTCTTTTAAATTTTATTTAAAGAGGAAAAAAAAACAGAAAAAGGGGTAGAAACAATACAGAATCTCAGAAAAAAAAGCAGTAAGAAATCACTAGTTGATAAGTTACATACTGTCTTCTTAGACCTAGTTGTTAAAGTTACAAAATTAAAGCATACAAAGTGGACATTCAAACAGTGAGACTGCAAAGAAGTTCAATGATCCAGTAACAACTTAGCAACATGGTTATCAATTCTACACACTCAAACATACATGCAGCCATATCCTGTAGAGCACTTTCTTTTCTTCTTTTTACTTTTTAAGTCCATTATCTGCTTAGTTGTATCCTGTTTCAGGTTGCTCAGTACCTTACTGACTTGTTTTGTTGTTGTTATATACTTTTAATCACCTTATATAATTCTGTTGCCTTGTTTTTGAGTTTCTCCTCATCCATGATCCATGGATCAGCTTTGGTGGAGTTGGGAAATTTTTGGAGGTATTTTGTTACTTTCTTATCTACTTTTTTTTTTTTTGAAGGTAGCAAAATACAGCAGAACAAGACAGAACAAACCCATGTGACCGCACTGCAATAAAACTATCACAGAACCTCAGAGCAGGTCACCAGGACACAAGCAATGGGCTCAACAGTACAGCCCATTTTGTTCACATTAGCTGTTCTTTCAGTCAAATAGAGGAAAATGGAAGGAAATATCAGACTTTTAAAAACAGAATATTGAATAAAGCAGTACCATTAATCAAGACTGAGTAAAACAGTGATAAAAATATTTGCCTTCAAAGAGATGGTAGAAGGAAATCCCCCTTACTTGCCACGCTGTATATATTCATCCTCCAAAAAGATACTCAGACCGCCGGTGCCTACTTGCTAATGGGGGGTGGGGTGGGGGTGGATCAATGTCTGATTATTAGCCCGCAGGGCCCTAGCTGCTTACAGGCCGGCCAGGAGGCCGCCTTATCTCCCAGCGCCCAAAGTTCCAACATGATGCCAAGCTTAGGAGTCGCTGCTAGTTCTCGCCCTGGTGTGCCCGTGGTTTGCCAGGCCACCAGCTGGGCAACTTAATGAGTGCTGATTGCAAATAAAAGTGCCTTAGGAAAGGACTAGCGATGCAGCTCAGTGTGAAGGCCCTGGATTCAATCCCTGGTGTGGCACATGCTCTCACCCTCAGACATTCATGAGTTTTCTTTTTGTTTGTTTGTTTTTTGTCGTTTTGAGATAGGGTCTCACTGGCCTTGGGCTCACTTTGTAGCCCAGGCTGGTCTCGAACTTGCAAATGATTCTCCTGACTCAGCCTCCCAAGCGCTGGGATTGCCATAGCACACCACCACACCCGGCTACCCTTCACTTCTAAGAGGCATTTTTGGGTATTCGTTGGTGCACTCAAACTATCACCGTCACTGTTCAACTATGGGACAGTTATTCAGTAAAATGAGCGCTATCTGAACACAGGCGCTGTGACACCATGATGGTTGGTCCGGTAACCGAGAGGGCTGTTAGGTGACAGTGGGCAGGTTGGATGCTCGTTGCAGATAGGAAGGACAAAGGGACAATTCATGCTGCCGGCAGGATGGGACAGAACGGGTTTCACCAGGCTACACAGAGCAGTGCATCCTTTGAAACCTACTGTTAATTTTTTGAATTTTCAAATCAATATTTTTGAACCAGCATAGCTGAAAGCTTCCTGAATGTTCTATAATAGCTTTCCAGTATGCTGCATAGTCTCTGCGTGTGCACAAATGTATGCATGGTCCACGTTTTCATGCACACGTCCTCTACAAACACCCCATTGTTAACCAAAGCCAGCAGAAATAGTAAACTAAAATTAATTGGGAACAAATTGACTCAGTAGGGATTTTTTTTTAAAGTATTGGAGCCAGAACCATATTTGCTGGTCAAGTGCTCGACCACTGAGCTCCATCGCCAGTCCTTGTTATTGTAATTATCTTATTTTTTATTTTTCAAATCTTATTTTGAAGCAAATTATTTTTCAAACTTTATTTTATTTTGCCAAACTGGACTCTGCCTCCCTCAGCCTCCTGAGTAGCTGGGATTGCATGTATATGCCACCATGCCCGGCTGGACTGGAATTTAAAAGTATCTGTGCGGTACTGTCAGTTGCTGCCGAGGATGAAGAGGTAAGGGAAAGGAGAGATGGCTTATCTGAAACAGGAATTCTGAGAGTAGTCACAGGGATGAGGTGGCCTCCTGGGGACCTTTGCAGAGGCTTCCCTGTCACCATGCCCACACCCACTCTTGGAGGAAAGGGCCAAGTGTGAGCCCAGCATCTCAGCCAGCAGCGTCAGCTCAGAGTGGACACATAGCTCAAGTTTGGTCCATCTGCCAGCAGCCTACGTGTGGGCACAATGGCAGTGACTGCCAGGGGGAAGGGGACCAAGAGGCGGAGGGATGGAAAGGGGACATAGAAAGAGTGATGTGTCACGCACGTGTGCAAGTGCTGATGCGCATGAAGATTGTCATCAATAAAAAAAAAAAGTTAAAACTTAAAAAAGAAATGAGAGGACAGGAGAGAGGATGAAGTAGAGACAGGAAGGAAGGGTGATTTTGGGTGAGGGGAGCCCAGGCTCAGAGGCCCCGGAGGAGGGGCTCAGGCACCTGAGGTGCTCAGGGGTGCAGTGCAGAAAGCTTGCATTTGTGTGCAGACACTGCTGGCATCCCAGGTGCCCTTGGGTTCCGGAAGGTGCTTCCAGCTCTCTGAGGCTATGTGACCCTTCTCTTCTGCCCATGGGATGCTTCTGCCTCCCGACTCTGGGATGAGCAGAGCTCTGCTTCCCCCAAGGTCATGTGTTTTCTCACAAAAGCCTGTTTTGGTCTTAGGCAATTGAATGGAGGCATGCGCTCCATCTGGGCAAAAGATCAAACCCACATGCCCAGGCCCAGCTAGATAATCCTGTCACCAGGCAGCACAGGGTCAACATGAAGGTGAAGGAAAGGAAGCAGAAACACTCCACGGAGAGAGGCTGGTTCTGCGGGAGAGCGAGAGGCAGACTCAGGGACTCTCGGAAGACGCAGCATCTGAGACAGCTCTAAACGGGGGCCAAGAACTTTCCAGCTCACCTGGTACCTTCAAAGGAAGCAAATAAAACCTTACGGTTGTAACAAAACTACTCCTCTATCTGGTGAGTTGAAATCAAATGCCTGTGTTTCGACTCCCTAAAACATGCATGTACAAGCACACGCGTACACATACTTGGCGTGTACCAATTTGACTGTCTCTGTTATGAAAAATCTTCCTTTCTTTCCATCTGCTCCTTTCAGAGAATAATTATAAAAGGGGAAGGAAGCTAAGAAAATAAAGCAAATAAGCAAATTCTCCTGGTGCTCATTACTACCACCTTGCCACGGGAGCACAGTCACCTCATTGGAAACCGGGAAGATTTTCTGATGTGCTGTGCTGTGCTGCCCGCTGAATCGGAAGGGAGGGTCCACCCCAGTGCCTCACACATACTACAGAGATGTGTTTTTCTTTTAATTAAAAAATGAGTAACGCAAAAGCTGAGCTTATTGTCCATAAGCAGAACCTGTTCCCCAGCTTCCTCCTGTGCTCTGCACCAAGGGCCAACCCTGCATCCTTGTAACTCAGCGTCCGTTAGAGCCACACTTCTCTCTGGCCAGCACTTCCTTCCTAAAAGACTGAGTTATCTATGGTAATTATGACCCCGCAGGTCCCATCTCAGAACCTACCTACCCGCTGTCCCACTCCCTGGGATTGTTGCTAATTAGTCATGAAATAAGCAAATAAAACATTGAAGTATTAACAGACATGTTTGCAGATGAAACGCGGTCCCCTTGAAGAAGGCATTGCATGTCATGCTGGAGGAACTGTCCATGTCACTAATAGGCACGTTCACTTTATCAGCTCAGTGAGGG
Organism: Hydrochoerus hydrochaeris; assembly: GCA_004027455.1. Lineage (NCBI taxonomy): Eukaryota > Metazoa > Chordata > Mammalia > Rodentia > Hydrochaeridae > Hydrochoerus > Hydrochoerus hydrochaeris. The sequence goes on from PVLA01006281.1 coordinate 93,061, forward strand.
CTTGAGAAACAGGGGCCGATTGCGAGCCGGGGTCCTGTTCATGAATGAGCCGTAATCTGTTTCCTCAGAAAAGACTACTAGTCTTCAGTTTTTCTGGATAAATTCTGGGACTCCCAAGTCCCAGACCCAAAGAATATCATGAATATATCTTGAGGAGGTCATTTCATAGTCCAGCTTTGAGTGCAAATCCCTTTGAAATAAGTGTATTTTTACATCTATGGGTTTAATTTGAATGAAAACTATATTTTGAACCCACCGTGGTAATAGAAACCAACCAAGGTTTCTTTTCTCAGTAACTGTGGCCTCTTGTGGCCTTTCTTCAGTGGCATAAGCTGCTGCCCCCACCTGCTCGAAGTGGTCACTGCTAAATTTTTAGAAAATTAGTGACTGGTTGACCTTACACTGTATCACTCTACCTGGCAATGGTAGGAGCACTTTTGCCATGGAAATTGGCGAACAGTGTAAATCCACTATTTATTAATTTATGTTACCACAGAACTAGTTGTTTATCAAACATTTACCACTACTGGTTCCCTCCCTCTTTCTTTCCCTTTCTTCTTTCCTTTATAATCTTGTTAAATTTCTTTTTTCTTTTTTAACATTTATAATGAATAGTGGGCATTTTGATAAGCTCTTTGTTAAGAAAAAAATATTTCATCATTATAACAACTCTACTTTTTAGCTGAACTCTTATGAATAAAGAAAAGGTATAAAAATTTATGTAATGCCCTAAAAGACATTATCAATAAATAAATAGAAGTAGAGTTAAAATACAATCTGTCTCATTTGTAAGCTTATATTCATTCCACAGACCTGCGTGTCCACATGCATATGTGCACGCGCGTCCACTATAAAGCTGAAAGCAAAATCAAAACACAAAGCAACAACAACAAAACTGAGTTGATAGTTCTCATCCAGACTTTCGCTGCTTCCAAATGTCACCTGGAAAGGTCTGGTACTGCCTGAGAACATGTCTCCACACCCCAAACACACTCCCGCTCCTGGAATAAAGATACCAAGCAAAGTTAGTAAGGGTGAGAGCAGGCAGTCTGCTCTGACAGCAGCCGAGAGAAAAGGAACCCGGTTCCAGTTTCACTGTCCTTGGACATGACATGCTTTCTTCGTGGGCCGGTCTGTGAGAGGCTGACCTGACTTGGCAGAGAAGCCAAGTTACTAGCTACGCCACACTCCTCAAAAGAGAGATTAGTGACACAATCCGGAAACTTCCTTCCTTCCTTCCTTCCTTCCTTCCTTCCTTCCTTCCTTCCTTCCTTCCTTCCTTCCTTCCTTCCCATCTCTGAGGGTTACTGATTTTCTTCTCTGAACACTGCTTCCCTCAGGGTTTGTAAGGAAAACACTTTAATACAGGACACATATTTTACAGAATTATTTTGTAGTAGTCACCCAAAGAGACAAATACACACATACACAAACGTGTAGGAGGAAATCTGTCCACACAATAAAGACCCGAAGAATCCAGCTGAGGGCCTGCTTCCCACGGCAACATTCTGCATGAGTCCAGCTGGAGGCCTAGAGCCCACGACAAGGACTCACGCAAGTCTGTTTCATGGATCTGCACTGGGAAGGCCCAAAGGTCAGTGGTGGAAGCGAGAAAGCCTGCACCAGCGGAATGAAGGCTCTGTGCCAGTGGGGTGAGGGATCTGCACTGGAGCCAGGTAGGGGTGCTCAAAGGAAGGACCAGGTCTCCCCCAGAAACTACCATAGCCATCCTCAGTGACGGTGATCTCAGTGACCGAGCTCCTCCAGTAATAAAAACAGCCAAGTTCCTATCAGGAAGCCAGTGTGACAGATTTCTCTAGGAGACTAACAGCGCGCCTCTTCCCTCCTGGAGCCAGAAGGCGATGCTCAACGTGAGGACCAGAGCTCCCCCGGAATGAGCCGCAGCCCTCCCCAGCGACAAGGTCCTGCGCTTCTCTGATGATGAGAACAGCCCAGTTCATGTTGGGAGTGAGGCTCAACAGGCTCCCCTGGGAGAACCCACGGCAACGGAACCCACCACACCATGTCTTCCGCTCCAGTTCTCTTTTGTGTGCTGTTGCCAGCAAGCCTCAGGGGCCTCCACACCCAGGGCCACGCTGATTCGGTTCAGCTGGGTGTTAGGCGCTGCCCACCGGTTGTCAATGCACCACACTCTGGAACTCAGCTCTTACCCAACAGACACTGGTGAGTTCAGAGAACGTGATTCAGAAACATCTGGACTCAATTTCCTTCTTAACAGATGTGGGATTAGAAATTAAGGCAAAAAGTTTTTGGCAGATGCTACTTGGGGAGGTTCTCAATCCCCAAACTGAGCATGAAACTTAGAAAAGGCTGAATTTCCGTTCGGCAGGTGACTCCTGGGTGGTTGGGTCTGTTCTACATGTCAGAGGACAGTGGGTCTGGCCCCGAGCTCCCACTTCAGCAGGAGGAGATGGAAAATGACCTCCTATCCCTGCAAGTAGGCCGGGTTGGCTTAGACTAGGATGCGTCCTGGGAGGAAGATGAGCGAGGGTCTTCAGCACTGCCCTGAGAACAGGCTATTGTGGACTGGTCCTGTAGGAGGACTTTGCTAAGCAGAAAGGGCTGTAGCTCGAGGCTCAAGGCCTCGGAGACGTGCTGGGAAGTCTTTGAAACTCAGTAACAGTGGAGCTTATTTCCTTTCCCAAAGTGCGCTTCACAGGACTTTGGTCAGCTTTACAGGTTTCGTCAAATCCCGGCTGTTTCTCCACCGCGCTATTCTCCTCCCGCTCTGCCAAATCAGTCCCCAGATTCAGAGTTCTCCTGCAAATAGGGCCAAATTGCAAGACCAACAATTAAGGTCAAAAGGCACAATCTGATCCAAATCTTGGCGCTACTTCTCCCGAGTGTTATGGGTGTGCACTGTACTGTATTTTATTAAACTGAGAAGTTCTAATATGTATAGACCCGTAAAACCATCAAAAAAATCACGATAGTGAATATAGCAACATTCCCAAGAGTTTCCTTGTGCACCTTTGAAATACTTCCCTCCTTTATCTTTTCCAGAACCAGTTCCTAAACCAGCTAACAGGTGATGTAATGTCTGTTGCTTGAGATTAATTTACATTTTTGTGAATTGTACATAAATTTAATTTAAACTTTTTTTTGCCTGGTTTCTTTCACTTAACACAGTGATTTTCGGGTTCATGCTTATTGTTATGTGAGTTAGCAATGGGCACTATTTTGTGGAGAAGTATTGCATTGTGTCAGTGTACCATCCTTTATCCATTCACATGTAGAGAGATATTTGAGTATCTTCTGTTTATTAACTATTGCAAATAAAGTTTCTAAGAATATTTGTGTGGAAGTGGTTGCATATACATGTGTTTTCCTTCTCAGACAAATTCGTAAGAGTGAAATGTCTCAGTTTTGTTTGAGGTATATACTTCACTGTTTAAGAATTACCAAACTGTTTTTCAAAGTACTTGCACCAATTTACAGTTCCATCGGCAATGAGTTAGGGTTCTAACTGATTCACATTATCACCAGCACTTGGTACAGGGAGTCTTTTCAACTTTTGACATGTTTGTTGTGTTGTAATAACATAGCATCATTTGCATATCTCTAAGTATTAATGATATTGAGTACATTTTCATATACTTATTTGTCTTACATGTAAGTTATTTTGGTAGAATGTCTGTCCAAAAAATTACCCACTTTTCCTTAGGTTCTTGCTTCTCTTTTGAGGTTTTAGGCATTTTTTGTATCCTGTAGATCCAAGCCTTTGATCAGATATGTGATATGCACACATACTGACTCCCCCAGTGAATTTTATTACTATGCTCCGAAAACACATACTAATAAAAAAGCCTTAGGCTTTAGAAGCTAACATTAAATTGGTAGTGTGAATCTACTTGGTTTTCACATATTTGAATTTAATCTGTTAAATTTTCATTAAGAACATTTACATGAGAAGGAGATATGGGGTTGGGGAGTGTCATGGATTAGAAACTGGTGGTCAGCTTAACACCAGCTGAATTAAATGGGCATGGTGCTGAGTGTAGAAGGCCATCTGAGAAAGCTGCCAGCATAAATAGAGCCATGGAGAGGCAGAGGGAGGTGTTGCAGGTTCTCCTTAGTGTTGTTTGGAGCCGTTGGTTCTCCTGGAGGAGTTCGTCATGCTGGTCTTCCTGATAGGAATTTGATCATTATCATTGGAGGAGCTTGGGACCTTGTCACTGAGAAAGACTGCAGTTCACTTCAGGGGAGCTCTGGTCCTTACATTGAGCATTGCTTCCTGGCTCTGGAGGGGAAGATGTTTGCTGTTTAAACCGCAGGAGAAACTTGTCACACTGGCTGGCTTCCTGACATGTACTCGACCGTTCTCATTGTTGGAGGATCCCGAGACCTCATTGTCGCTGAGGATGGCTACGGTTAGTATTTTGAGTGTCACTTCTCAGCTCCAGTGTAGAACCCTCATCCTACCAGCACAGCTCCTTCACCCCACTGGCACAGACTTTCTAGCTTCCAATGCTGACCTTTGGGCCTTCCCAGCCCAGATCCATAAAACAGACTTGCATGAAGCACTGTTGTGGGTTCTAGGCCTCCAGTTCAATTTGTAGGAGGCACTGTCATGGGTTCTAGGTTTTCAGCTGGACTCGTGCAGGACATTGCTATGGGATCCAGGCCCTCAGCTGGATTTTCTAGATCTTTAGTGTTGTGGACAGACTTCCTGCACTTTCTCATATTTAATTCTGGGTGATTATCAAAAAATAATATCCTAAATTCTGTGTCCTGCAGTGTATTGTTCTCCTTGTAACCCTTGACTGCAACAGGGAGAGATGAAAGGGAGCAGAAGAGAAGGAGAAATGAAAAAGGTAAAGTTGTGACATGTGTATGTACCAGTCTCCTAAAACGATTGTATTACGGATCACAAACATATTTTTAAAAGAACATTTTCATTCATCTTCCTAATATTTCCCTGTAATTTTCTATTGTAATATTTTTGTGTGATTAGGATAGGAGTGTAATGTAGGCCTAAGAATGAAAAGTGTTTTTTGCTCTTTAAATGTCTTAAAGAATTTGTGTACATGTTTGTTTTTATAGGAAGTAAAATTCTTCAGCGAAGCTATCTGGAAGAATCCGTTTTTCTGGTAAGTTTTTGAACCAAAAATTGAATTTCTTGAATAAATACAGGGGTATTCAGGTTGTCTATTTGTATTTAAGTGAGTTTTCATAGTTATGACAAAATCTGTACATTTATTTATGTTGCCAAATTTAGTCAGCATATTAAGCTATGTATAATATTTTTGTATAATGTTAGTATATAGTGAGAATCTACAGTTCACCACCGGTCGTATTTCTGATGTTTACTATTTGTCTGATGAATGTAATTTGTAATGAATTTTTCCTGATTAGATAGTGGGGAGCATATAACTTTATGAAACTTCCCAAACAAGCAGGTTTTGGTTTTATTTTCTCTTTTACTATGTTATTGATTTTAAATACTATTTTATTTCTTCTGCCTATATTTTTTCATATTTGCTTTCTTAAGAGGAAGCAGATGTTATTTCTAAACTTATTTTTAAATATAGAATAAACATCCACCCATGCCAGGCTTCATTTTTATCTCACATATTTTATAGTTTTAATTTTTTCATTAAACTCAAGTAATTTTTTCTCTTTTGATTGTTTTATACACCCATTTTCTTAAAAAGTTTGTTACCCTGTTCCTGCATATATCAGATTTCCTAGAGCTACTTTGCTTATTGATTTACCCCTGACAATTAATTTTATTAATTTTTTTAGAATAGTTTGGAGTTCAAAACAAAATTAAGTAAAAATTACAGAAAGCACTTAGACCAGCTACTCTTGGCTCCCAGGTGCGTACAACCTTCCCACTAACACTGTCTAGCGTCATTTTGTGCTTCGCTTGTCACATCTAAAGGAGAGGACAGCAGTACTGACCTCTGAAATTATCACTGTGTGGGCTAAGGACATCATACAGGCAAAGCTCTAGTAGGCTTTTCTGATGCAAAATTTGACCAAATATTGAGTTTTTACAGGTGGAAACGGGTTAATTATTACTGGGTGTGTTTCACACATACACAAAAATACAACTTCTTTCCCAGGTTCCCTGTTGAAGATAGAGCATCCTTTTTTTGCACTCAAAAAGGGAAAAAGAAAGAAATATGAACTAATTAGGAATTTACTATTAGGAAATATCCTTTTCATTTAAAATTTTTAATTATAATGTCCTATTGCACAAAACTACATATAGGGAATGTTATTTGTGTCATCACGCATAGGAGGGAGATACTCCTGAGAAGCGGAAAGCTCTCCCAAGCTGCGGAATGGACAGCTGCGAGCCGCAGGACTTCAGCCTGTCTGACTCCAGAGCACATACTCAGCACGGTGTGCTGCAGCCCGGCAGGAAGCAGGAGGCTGGGCACAAAGGAGCAGCTCTAAAATAGAGCCACTTCCCTCCCTCCAAGTCCTGCTTTAACATACCCCCGATTTGAACTTGGAAAAGCAATAAACTTCCTTTGTAGAGAGGGCCGCCATCCCGGGGAGGTGGGCATTGTTCCGTAGCTTCCATGTGCTATTTTCTAACCTGCCCGTCACATCCCGTCCTTCCGTTTCCTTCCTTTCCCGTGGCTGATATCTGGGCAGCCTCGGAGCTGCGAACCTCATGCACACAGCACTTGCCGCTTGGTCAGATTGATAAGACGGTGCTGTGGTTTATGGCCGGCGCCCTTCTGAGGAAGCGTGTGCGCACGCGCGCGCACACACGCACACACGCACACACGCACACACGCAGGAGCTGAAGCCCTTCCCCTGCACCCTCTGTGGCAGACACTGAGCATCCCTCGGGCTGGGTAGAGGTGACATCCCTTTTCCTTTCTCCTATGGCTTCCCTTTAAAGTGTGATCGGAGCCTGCAAAGGGGAAAGTATAAACAATGTGAGGGTGGAGCTGCGCTTAAAAGAAATTTAGGCCCTGCATCCTGTCCTTCTCTTAAAATAAATAAGTAAATAAACTCTGAGGAAGCCTGGTAGTCTCGGAATTCAGTTAGGTGGGGAGGGGAGTTTTATTCCTGAACAGAGTAGAAAGTTCTTATCATCTGCAATGACAGAATCACAGCTGTCTAGAAGGCAACACACACTACTTACATAAACTCCTGATCCCTGACTTTTAAAAAAATCCCAAACCGGTCCTCTTTCACAATCACTAGAAAAATATTTGAGGCAAAAATGGTACAGGGGTTCTGGGGTGTTGTAGGCTCCTTCTATAGACTCTTTTGAGGAAAGAATTGCAAAGGTGGTGAGATTTTACTTTTATTAAAGTTACAAAGGCAGGGGAGAAGTAGGTGTTACAGGGTAAGCCTGGGACAGTCAGGAGCAGAAGAGGAACACTCTGCAGAGCACAGGGCAGTGCCAAGGAGGTTACTGCAGGCAGCCTGTTGTGCTCCCCCGTCCTCGGGCTAATGTCAGATCTAGGCCATTCTATCAAAACCCTGTCCAACCTCACTCCAGAACAGAAGCTGGCGTTTGCTGACTGTTCTAGCCAGAAAGGTTGGGAACTGTTCTGAGCATGCATCCTGCATCTCTGCGCTCCACGGGTCAAGCCTGCTTGGCCAGCCTGCTGGCAACACCGTGCTCTCTTGCCTCAGGAAGAAGCCCAAAACGGAGGGAGAGTGAATGGAACTAACGATTTTTGAGTGAAATTGCGTGCATATACTGTATTTTGCTTGACTTTAATGGTTTCTAAAAGATGTGAGACAATCTTCAACTGTTAATAGCTTTTGAATAAGGATGTAAGCTTTGGGATTATTAGGAAAGTAAAAGGCAGGTCAGCTCTGTGTTGGCAGTGCCACGTGACGATGCCATAATGCCGAGTGGCCACTTGGACCTCTGGGAGAATAAATCCCTCATCCCACGGTGTCACGAACTTGGAACCCCAATGTCAGCAGTAATTGCATTGTTACTCTATGTACCAGGTTTTTTCTCTACCTATAAAAAAAGAGAGGATCAGAGCTGAACCAAGAGGACCATTTGATATTTTCTTTAGCACTCACTTACCCCTCATTTCTGGTTCCTGCCTTTCCTCTTGGTATTTACTTCGGGACACTTTTGATCCAAGCCAGAGTCCTCAATATTTCATTCTGTTTCCAGGAAACTGAAGCTTGGGCATAGATGACGGCTTGATGCAGGACAGACATACAGTTAGGAAAGAGTCCAGTGGGGCGAGTCACATCTTGTGACTTTAATCTTGTGCAGTACCAAGTGCAGGAGATGTTATGGAACTCTATGAGGATGTTTTTGGTAGTTCCAGCAAGTAGATGTCTCAACTAGCATTTGGTAGGTGCGAGCCAGAGATTTCATGCTGTACAAATCCATCCAACCGTGGGTTATCTTGTATTTTGCTTCACTTTAGATCCCCTGCCAGATGTTCATTATTTGAATTGCTATTTACAACTACTTGACCCTGCAACCTGTTTTCTTCTTATGTACACACAAAGTTTATGTTTAATGTGCAGTTTTCATACACACAGAATTTTCCAGAAATGCTATTCCATTGTAAGTGAAAAAAGTAGTATATTGGTTAACCAGATTATGAGGGTTTGAACCATTAGGGAGTAAGAATCAGATGAGTGACTCCTAATCTGTCAGCATGCTCTTTTGGTTCAGCTTTCAAAATGTATATTTAATTGACGTATATTTACCACACCATTTTATAGCTGTATAATTTTCTGCAAAGCACATAAACTCACTAGGCCTCAATGTTCTTATGAATTAAAGGAAATAGTAATAATTATGTTCTGAGTTTAACTGAACTAATATACATATATAATGTTTAGGGCAGTTTCTATCATTTGATAATTGATAAGCATATTATTTTTATTTGGTTCAGAATTTATTGGCTGCCTTCCACAATTTCAGAAAAATAGCATTTGCTAATAACTTCCACCCGTCTGTCTCTGTACTACTTAATTTCTAGTGGTTTCACTTTTACGACTTGCTCATTAAAGTGTGATGCATTCTAAGATGTTTCAATGGGAAGGTGGATGTTATTTTATTTTAAATTGCCTTCCCTTTCTCCATTTATAGCATTTTAAGAATACAATACTGATTTTTATAAATTATGGATAACATCCATAATTATGACAACATCTGTGAAACTTCTAATAGCAAAGAGGCATTGCATAGTATTTGTTCTGGCAAGGGCTTGAACAGTATTGAGTTTTCTATACATCGCCAAAACACCTGCCCTGACTTCTGGAACTTTTATGGGGCAATTTTGGTCAATTCTGTGATGGGCTTTACAGTATTTGAAGGAGGGAAGTTTTATTCCTAAATGAAGTAAAGTTGCTATTCTATAACAGTCAGAGCTTTCTAGACGAGTAACACAAACCAACTGCCTACCCTTAAAAGAGGAGAAAGCCATGTTTCCAGTGGAAAGGAGATATTATGAGAGAGTCACTCATCTGATTCCTACTCCCTAAAATTGTGGGTTAAGGTTGAGAAAATGATTAGCTGATAGTTTATTTAGGCTCCGAGGTATCTACAGTAGCTGAGTCCCTTTTATTCTAAGGGTGATAGAGACTCTTGGAAGACTTTGAGCAAGTCATTGATGGGACCTATGTTTTCAAGATAATTAAGGAAGCAATGCGCACATGGGGGGGTAGGCAGAACAAGGGGGGCAGCAGAGAGATCCTTTGAAAGATGTTAACGTGGATGCAAAGTTTCGCGGTAATGCAAGAAGAGGCAATGAGATTTACTTCAATTAAATATACATTTTGAAAGCTGAATCAAAAGAGCATGCTGATGGATTAGGTGTGGAGTGTGAGTGAGAAGCCTCAAAACCTGGAGTCAAGTAACAGCGTGAGAGGTGGTGTTGCTATTGAAGAAGACCAAGAACACTGGAGAAGAATCAGGTTCGGGCTTGTGAAGTCCGGGATTCAATTTTGAATGTGATCATTGCAATCAGTTCAAATTTATCCAAAGGGAAGTGCTCAGAGGCAGCTAGAATGAGCTAGACGTTCTGGCAGTGGCCAAGGCAGAGTACAGTTTCAGAGTTGTTCCAGTATTAACACATTTAAAGCCAGGTGTTAAGGCGAAATCACTAGGAAGGAGCCATAGGAATCCATCAGTGTTGAAAAGTGCAAGAACATGAGAAAGATCTTGAAAGAGAAAAGGATGAGAAAGAGACAAAGACAGAACCGATAACTATGAGATTATAGGCATTGTGTTACCAGTTTGTTTAAAGAAGAAAAAAATAAGCAATTGTGTAAACTGCAAATCTAAGGTCCAGAAAAATGACCCTTGAGAATCTACATTATATTTAGAAAATAGTGTTTCATCTCTTTCTTTTAGCTACTATAGAATTGTCGTTCAGTATGTTTTAAGGTAGAATTTTAAATACCTGTGCGCTGAGCACCAGGCTAAGCTTTTTAAATCGATGACCTGTCTCCTTCTGTTCTGGAAACCTTGCTTTTAGGTACAATTTGCCAAAAGATGTAATCACACTTCAGGAGAAGACAAACTTGTATAAATATTTTAACATTAAACTTATGGAGACATCATGAGATTGAGACAATTTACCTTTGGTCTGTATAAGAGTTGCTCGAATTAGTGGCCAAGAGCTTCCACACATTTATTAATAGCGAGAATTGCTGTTGGGTAAACTTGGACATAGATCTTGCTGCACATGCAGCTTCTTCTCCACAGGCTGGCAGCGCAGTGGGTTTTCTGCAACAAATGGTCCCTCACATGAAGGTAACATCATCTGTTGAAAAAACATCATGTAATTTTTTTCATAAAGGACATGCATATTTTTTGGCAGACTTCATATTGTCTAAATGATGTTTTTCTGCCATTTCTCAGGTCATTCTTTCTGGAAATTTTATGATTCAGATTTTGTTTCCTGGATTGTTTTTCTAATTTTGTTTTCCCACATATTCTCCTTCTTAATGTGTTTGTTTCTATTTCTGGGCAATGAATTCAGCTCAAAATTTTAACGGGAAGGGGAAGCTGCAGTCAACTAATTGGCAAGAAAAAGAATTGAAAGGATCCATTTCTTCACTTGAAGACTAAATCAGTTGCTTCAGCCTTGTGTCTCAGATATGGGACATTATCTAAGAGGGTGTGGACATCCTTTGGCAATCTTCAGCAGGTTTCCAGAGCTTAGAAGGAGAAGAGGAGCATACCTTGAGGGGAAGGAAAACTGTCCAAGGGATTTACTTGTCTTGTGGTCACAAGTTAGAGAAAACTTCACCGATACTATGCTAAATCCCAGAAGCTCCTGTTCATCTAAGTGGAATCTGAAAGATGAAAGTATGCATTTCCCTGTGGCTTGGCCACCTGCTGGTATGAAAGACAGCCTTGGAGCAGCTGGATCTCCGAATCCCTTTGGCTTTGCTTCCTCACTGGAGCCCATGCTCCAGCCTGTGGCCCCCATGTTTGTCCCCTGTGCATTCAGCTCTCTGACTCACACGTCGCCCCTTTTGTTTGTTTTTCAGATTTAAAGTTTAGTGATTCTTTTTATCACATGGTTTTATAATCCCTCAGCGTACTGAAATATTATTATTGGAGTTTATAATTTTACACAACTCCTACTTACCTATGCTGAGTAGGAATTTAAGGAGAGACAGCATGATTTCTAGCTTTTACATTGTGAATAAAATAAGAAAGGAGGTAGGTAACATATAACTGTAAATATTGTCCTCTAAAATAAGTATGGCAAATATATATGATTTGCATGCTAAAGCAATAGGATTTATATAGTCTGCTTTGAATGCTGAATTAAAATATCCATATGCAGCCCTGTAATCCCAGCATTCTGGGAGGTCAAGGCAAGAGGATCACACGTTAAAATCCAGTCTACACGATTGGGTGACTTTGTGGTATTCTTTCAGAGAGAGAGAGAGTGAGGGAGAGAGACAGAGTGAGACAGGAAAAGGAGAGAAGAGGAAAAGAGAAAACAGAAGAAAACAAAACACAAGAAAGAAGAAAAGAAAAGAGCAACCAATTCACACAGAGTCTTGTCCAGCTCCAACATGAAGAAGGGCAGAGATCAGGCTTTAGTACCAAATAGAGAAATGGCATCTCCCACTTTGTTTTTATTTATCTTATCTAGAAATTTTAAAGTGTGTGAGAGGGAGAGGGAGAGGCAAGTGAGAAACAGAGGGAGAGAGAAGGTAGACAGTGGCCTTTTCTTTCTTTGGTGGGTGACAGGGTTTTGGTGAGAAGAGGAAGAATGTCTCCCGAGAGAGGAGAAGGGAGCAAGGCTTCATTAACACAACCGTCTGTAGCCCAGAGCGCTGACCTCCATCAGTCATTTCCCGTGTGTCCTAAAACAAAGAGTTAGTTCTTAGTCACTATTGTGACTCATCTGTGACAGTTCCATTTCTGACCTTGTATTGTTATTCATAAAATAAGATAACATGACACTGTCATTGTCTCCAAAGAATGTTCTATGGAATTCTAGGTTTCTTGAGTCAGTGGATATGACTTGAAAAGACATTTTATGACCAAGTAAACTTAGAAATACTGGACAAACAAAACTAAGTTGTGTTGTTTTATGTGTTCTACAACCATTAATATGTTAATATTGTAGCATTTATTGGAGAATTACCACATGCAGAAAACATATCCAACTTATTTGGTCATAAAATCCTTTTATACAAAATCACGGGCTAATGGTTTTCACATGTTTCATATGGTGGTTTCATGTGTTGGGAAAGTGCTCACCCAGCACTGTCCAAGAAACTATAAAAAGATGCAAAGCAAGTGAAGTACAGATAGAAGCTGTGGGTGTTAGCACAAACATGTAATTCCAGCATTCTAGGAGACTGAGACAGCAGGATCATATGGGTAAGGCAGACTGGGGCAATTAAGTGATTTGGCAAGACTGCATCTCAGAATTAAAAACTAAAAAAGGGTTTGGGGGTGTCCCTGGGCTTAATCTTACAGTACCCCCCATACAAAGATAAAATATGTATGATGTTCAGAACTGACTTTGAATTCAAGGTCAGTTAACTACTTTTCTTATCTTGGAAATGTGATCAACTTTATTGAGTCTCCATTTCTTTATTTATCAGAGCTACCTTGTATGCTGTAGAATGTTTGGACTGAGAAGATGTATAACATAGCAGCAGTTTTTTGGCATATACTCAATAAATGTTAAATCTCTTTTTATCTTCTCCTGCCTCTTTCTGACACTTGAACTTCTTCACCCCTAACACCTTCCTGTAGAAAGAACGCTAGGAATACAGTTGCAGAAATAGCTAATATTCAGTGGGATGGGCCATGATATCATAGTAGCTTACATCTAATTACTTACAATGAAGTTTGATGTCAGAGGGGACAGAATCACCAAATAGGAATGAAACATTTGACACAACTCATCCAAAAGGAAGGAGCCAACCAGGGCAGACAGAGGAGACAGACAGAGAGAAATTATTCTATAATCAGACCCTTCCCTTGTTCCAGTGCTTCTTAAATAGAAAGAAAGTAGTAGCAAATGGAGTTCACTAATTCTTGTCCCTCAAAATTCCTGTCCTATCTTTTACAAAATTTAGAAAGAAATGAAGTATTCAATTTCTAATTTTTTTTTTTTTTAAAGAGTAGAGTTTGCCTTCAATTGTTCGGCCCCACAACGAAAGCTGGTCTCTGAGCTGATTACCTGGGTAGGTTTACTTCAAAGCACCTGAGAGATGTAGATCAGCATGAGTTCATACAGACCCAGATGTGCCAAGCTGGGGAGGACTTTCTCTGCTTTGCTTGTCTACAGCTTTGATGCTCTGCCAGGGGAAGCGCTCTACAGCCATTAGCTGCTTTGATGACATCAGACACAACACCTGGTAACATCAGCGCTGCATTCCTGTGGAAATGCAGGTTAATCTTGAAGGATCACTGAAAAATTCCTTTTGTGTGTTTTGGGGGTTTTATTCAGAAATAATGGCCAAATATTTATCTTTTAGATGAGGTCAATGACTATATCCTAATTCTTTTCTCCTTCGCAAAACCACAGACCATCCCCGTGAAGAATGATGCCAGAAGTTAGACAGTTTGCAGGGGTTTTTGAGGGCCTTTCATGTTAAGAGTGGCTACAGACTGAAAATAGGCTCTCGTCTGGGATTGATGGAGCTAGATTTTAGGCCATATTCTATCAATTGCTCTGTCATTTTCAGCAATTGTCTTCTAATTTCTCAGTCTTTATTCCCTGCATTGGGTAGAATTTAGACAATTTAATCTAATGAGCTTCTCAATTTTGGGGCTATGAGCTCTCCCTGTGTCTAAGTTTGCAAGACACAGCTTTCAGCACCCGTTCTCCAGTGGTCTCCTGGGAAGTGCTCCCATTTTGTCCCTTCTCATCCATTAACAGGGGCTGACCGCAGTCCTAGGATGGCACCGGCCCAATCAACGTGCTTTCTGTCCTCCAAGTTGCTCGGGCTGAGTAGTCGGTGGAGGGGCTGGGTCGTAGCTCCAGCCAGGTTGTTCAAAGCCAATAAAATACAAATCTTTGTGCTAAGACCTGTAGAAAACAAGGCAATTACTTTCTACAAGGAGTGCATAGAGTAATGGTGGAATAAATAAAAGCTCAGTTAAGGAAGGAATTTCTTCCCCCAAGTGGAGCTAAAGAAAAATGAAAGACAGTGTTTTGAGAGGAAGGTCGAGTTCTTTAAATATAATTTCAATCTCTGGGTACAACTTACACTCGGTATTGAAGCTAGACTGTCCTGGTTTTGATCTCAACTCTACCATTAAGTAATAGATAGGGACAATCGTTAGATTTCTGTATGTTTCCATCCTCTCACTGAGCACAGTGAAAATAGTGAATGGAAATCTGCCAAGTAAGTTTGCTGCAATAAATACTTTCATTCATAGATAGACACTTAGTAAGACTGAGATTGGCAGTTACATGAGCCAGTAAATTCCATATTTTGCTTAACCTAGCTTGATCTCTCACACAACTGATCAATCATCAAATTAATGACATCTTAAAACACTGGGCCGGATGGAGGGAGACTCTATGTATTTTCTGAGCTTAATGATTTAAATATCAATTGGTATTAAAGGCTAGATATTAAATGCCAAAATTATCAATTTTGTTAGATGTAATAATAATATTGTATTAAATAGGAAGGTCTTTGTTTTCCTTCTTCC
Source organism: Hydrochoerus hydrochaeris (assembly GCA_004027455.1). NCBI lineage: Eukaryota > Metazoa > Chordata > Mammalia > Rodentia > Hydrochaeridae > Hydrochoerus > Hydrochoerus hydrochaeris. Next base: position 108,188 of record PVLA01006281.1, read on the forward strand.
TTCCTTCCTACCTGCGTTCTCTTTTTCTTCTCTTTAGAGCTACATGCTAAAATACAGAGAAGTCCATGTTCTACTCTTAATTCACTTTAAAATAACAGAAAATCCATCAAACAAGACAAAACAAATACAGCAAGATGCCAGTGGTTGCTATCTAATTGAATAGTGGATAATTGTTCATTATAAAATTATCTCCACTTTCTTTTTGTTTGAAAAGGCTCCAAGGAAAAATGTTGGTGTTACTGATGCCTTAATTGTGCATCTTCCCTGCTTCGGTACAGGCACCATAAGGATGAAGAATGTGTCTGCGTGGCTTCCTTTGGTGTCCCCAGGGCTGTCATTGGGTTCCTGCTCGAGAAATACAGAATTCGGGATGAACAAACTTGGCCTTGTCAGGCCAGGAGGAGCTTCTGGCAGGGTGCAGGTGGAGACGGGGTGCGAATGGAGCCGCACATCGCCCTCATCCCCCAGCCCCCACATTGATTTCATGTCTAGGTGTTTGGGAACCGAGAACTCTGCCTGCACTCAGTGTCCATCAGGCGCTGAAGGAACTTTGGAGCAGCTGACACCTTCTGGTAGTAGCCATGAACCGATGATGAGCAGAAGATGAAGGATAAACATTTTCTCTTCTTTGACTCTCTGGTGCAGAAACTCTGAAGTTTATTCTATGTTGTTTCCTGGCGCGACTGAGCCTCACCAGCTCATAGCAGGAGCCTGCTCATGGACACACCTTCTGTTCTTCTTACTTCTGGACTCTCCGACCATACTTTCTAGGATCCCTTCCAAGGCAAACTATCAGCCTTCTAAGCCTTGTCTGAGATCAAAGCTCTAGGGAGCGACTTAAGAGAGAAGGGTGAAACAGGCTGAGCTCAAGCATAGGCTTCTGAAGAGGAGGGTGCCGGATGGGAACAGTTTTCAGATACACTGAAAGGAAGTCAGCCTCCTGTGCCAAGAGGTGATGAAAAGCTATGTATTTCTCTGGGGCACATCGCCTGGGCTATGAGTATCTGATTTTGTTTCCTCCATTGAACCTTGAGAAAACCCTGTGATGAGCACCAGATTCACTATTTTTAGAATAAAATTACTCAGCTCTTCTTCTTTCTACCCTCCTCCATCATCTTCTGCCTTCTCCATGCAGATTCTGCTTGGTGCTAATTTTTGAACCACCAGCCAAAAATTCTTTTTTTCTCTTCATGATGACTTTGCAGTATGGTAAAGACATATGCACTTCACCAAGAACCAAATTTAAATTCCATCCTGGCTTCTTCAGATGCCCTTGGACGAAAATAGACATTCCTTTCTCCCACATTCTTTGTGTAATCTTATTTATTAGATATGCCATTTAAATCCACTAATGGAATAGTTCTGCTACAGAATCCTAAATTGTATTTAACCCAAAATAAAACCCTCATGAAATGAAGCACAAAGCTTGGAAAAAAAATAAAGTTGTTTCAGCTACTTGTTTTCTGTGTGGCCATAACACAGCCTGCTCAGCCTAGCTACCAAGTATCTCACTGACCAAAAGCTCCAGAAGTAGTTGGAATAATAAAACAGATATAAATTTGATACCTGGCTTGTTCTCATTACCTTCTCATTGGTTTTTAATCCATACCCTATGCTTTATCATCTCTTCCTACATATAATGGGATACATTCCATAATAACACATCTCTTATTTACCAAGGCATATGAGAAACTTGTTCCTAGTAAGAGAATGAGGTTAAAGGGATGAATGAAGCAACTAATAAAGGTTTATATCCCAAATGCCCCCCTGAATTATTGTGATAAATCCAGTCACCAAGGTATGAAAATTCAAGAATCACCTTTGACTTTTCTGATTTAACTTTTCCTCAAAGGTCTCCCTAAATGCACCTTGATATGTAATTGAGACTCTCAAAATGATCTCTCTGATTTCAGCACTCATTTCCATTTAGGTACCTCTATTTTTGTCTCTGACACTGTTGTCAATTTTGCTAGTTTAAATATAAGTTGTCTTTTGTTATCTTCTACAATCTTGTACCTCGATTTCTGGTTCAAATATCCCGTAGTCTCTCTACAGAATTCTACTTTGTCTCTTGATAAGTAGTCCCAGCTTTGTTTTCCTGTTCAGCCCCTCAAATTGTATATTTCATTCTTTCAGGTCTTAGAATGTCCCTCGATTTTCGATTTTCCCTACCACCATGCCTTTGTCTAAGTTGCCTCTTGTGGAGTCCTTCTCAGATACACATTTGTCAAAATCCCATATCTTTTTATGGCATTACTCAAATTTTGTTCAATTTCCAAATCATGATTTTTCTCCTAATAAATAATGCTACAAGCCATGGTTTCTCCATAATAAATAGTGTAATCTTGTTTTATAGTAATTTTTTTTGTATGTATGCTTTCATTTGTTGATTAGCTTTTAGAAGGCAGTAACTGTTTTATTTCAAAATTACCCTTAACCCTCAGAAATGGACTCTGCACAAAGCAAAGGCACAGGTGTAACAGTGGAGGAAGGTGAGTTGGCAATATCAACACTTCTAATTATTGCTGAACTTTCCTCTGCAAATCAACAAAGAAAGAAATTGAATTGTCACACATCTACTGTGGCAAGAAGAGTCTGATATTCCTCCCAATGCTTCCTGGTCCTTGGATAACCTTTTCTGTTTGATTTCCCAGCTCATTTTGAATGAATAAAATATAGCAGAAATGAAGGGACATCAGTTCTATGAATCATTTGTCAAAATTGTGATGAGTGCCTCCCTGTTCGCACTCTCTTTTCAGTTGGCTCTCATTTTTGTCCACTTGCTAATTGACTTCTCTCTCTGCTGAAAGATGCTTTGAGGAGAGGCTCACACAGCAGGATCTGAGGGAAACCTCCACTACAGCCTTGCAGGGAACTAAGAAAGGACTAAAACCAGTAGCCTGCAAGAAGCTGAGTGTTGCCAACACCGTTGCATGTGAGTTAAGCAGTTTCCCAGTTGACCATTCAAATGATCACAGCTTAGTCACAATCTGCATATGAGGAACGGAACATAGCAATCAAGTTAGGACATTGCTGAAGGTGACAAATCTGACAAATGTTGAAATTGATACCAAGCTCAGATGTGTCCATTGAGTAAACCAAGATCTTCCTAAACCAAAGTTCTGGGCTACAACTGCCCACTGCAATCATATGATGAACATTAAATGAACACCAAGATATTTTAATTTAATTATTTTGTGATATAACCTAAGTATTGAATGTTAGAGATCTGTCCACACAATTCTAGTATGTAGTCATATTTAAAAGCTAGTCTGTAAACCCTTCCAAAATATGTTAATTTTCATTGGGACTTAGCCAAGCCCTGTGATTGTACACAATTCCTGAGTTTGGGAGTCCGGTTGTGAGTCCTTTGTGGAAAAAGACAAAGCTTTACAAAGCAGAAGAATGTGTTGAGTACAAGCTGTAATGAGAAGCATTTTAGGTGAGTAAGAAAGAGAGGGGAAGCAATGAATTATGATCTTGTGTTACACTGTCCTGGAATGCAAAAGAAGATTTTATTACAGATCAGAAAACTGGTCAGCAGTTTTCACCACATCTTACCTAGCTACACTATTTACTCATATTTCACTTGCCCTTGATTAATGGCTATTTCCCTTGAATGATAATATTTTAGAGCTAGAATTCTATCACTTATAAAAGAAAACTGATCTTGAAGAGGAAAAAATAGTTTGCCAAAGATCTTCTAGGATATTAATGGCATAATTAGGTGTAGTTGAGATGCTTTTACATCTTTACTATGGTCTTTCCACAATACCAAAGAAATTTTGGGGGCTGAATTCTAGGTATTTATGTTTTCCAAAGGTATATAACTGGAAAAGAATTTCAAACCTTTTCAAACCCAAGTTCTGGTACTTCTTTCAGAGCTTTAAGCATACTTCATTTTCTGTTTCCTGTGCCAGTAATCTCTTTGCTTAGAGGTGCTACGTTCATCTCCTCCACGTCAGCTGCTCAGTATTATTTTATTAGAAGAGGCAGCCCTGACCACGCTGATAAAATATCAGCCCTTGCCCCAAGTATTATTTAAATTGCTCTGTTTTGCTGTAGCTTTTTATCATCTGCCAAAATATAGCTCTGAAATTATTGACTTATTTTCCCTTTCACCTCACTAGAGTATAAACTGCATTGTGTATAGCAAGGGATTTTTATCTGTTTCATTGTTACCAAACCCCTAGTACCTGCCAGCCTGAAGAAGCCCTCAGTACAATTTGCCTAGTTAAATGCAGAATGAATTGTCAACTCTTCAAAGATGAACCATCCCAGGAATGTGTAAACTGAGCGTCCAGAGACATAGTCAAGCATCTAAGTTACCATTTACTAGGAATAGAGAAAATGGTGCTCAGACATAATTGGGAAATTATATATGATAGTTTCTCAAATGGCTTCTAAAACCAAATTCTGCAAATGATTATTTTTCCAAGCAGAAGACACATGGTGGTTGGAATTTTCATGGATTCTTCAAATAAATATGTAATTCATTCAGTATTTTCATTCACTTAATGCATATTTAGTGAGAATTTGTTTTATGCATGTTGAATGTAATTCCTGCATAAATAATGCAAGATTAAATTACTAGTTCTCTTATTATGTTGAGCCCATCTCTCCATCCTCCTGGAAGCACATTCTTTCATTCAAGTGTTTCTCATTTTTAAGAAGTCAAACAGCCTAGATGGTGGCTATGGAGAAAATTAAGAGTGTATGCAGCATAATTTTATATGTAGCTGGGATTTCCATAGGAATTGCATTTAATTTGTAAGTCAGCTTGGGCTGTAACACCCTCAGGGCAATAGTTTTTCCAACTGATAAATATGGGACATCTTTCCATTTATTTATCTCCCCATATTTCACTTGTATTTTGTGGTTTTTACTGTGCAAGCCTTGTAGTTCTTTTGTGAAATTTATTCCAAAGTAATTAGTTCTTTCTAATGCTATTGTAAGTAAAATTGTTTTCTTAATTTTGCTTTTGTATTATTCATTGGTGATACATAAAACTACAATTGACTTTCTTATGATATTCTTATAACCAAAAGCCTCCTGCAGTCATGTTTTGGTTGTAACAGTTTTTATAGATCGTTTAGGATTTTCTATATGAAACATATCATTTGCAAACAAACAGTTCTTTCCTTCTTCCTTTTGATCTTTTGTTTAATTTTCTACCCTAATGGTCTTGGGTTAAAACCCCAGTGAATGTTCTTAGATTGTTAAGAGAGGACAATCTTGTCTTGTTTTTTGTCATCTTAGGGGGGAACAGTCTAAGCAAGTCTGGAATTTAATAAGTGGCCTTTATCAGGGTAAGAAAGATCTAGTCCTAGTTTTTTGAGCCTTCTGAACTGCTTTTGTCAAATTTTTTTTGTGTCTATTGAGATAGTCATTTGTATTTTGCTTTTTGTTCTAGTATTGATTGATTTTCATGTTAAACCAACTTTAGATTCTTAGGATCAGTTCTCCTTTGCTAGGGTACCTACTCATTTATATGGTATTTATTTACTAGTAATGCATTAAAGATTCTTCTTTTGTATCTACATTTACAAGGAATATTGAGCTATGGGCTTTTGCCTTGTAACACCTTTGTCTGATTTTGGCATAGAGTAGTAGTAGTAGTATTATCCTCATAAAATACATTAGAATGTGTTTATCATTTTCCATTTCCTGTGAAGTGTTGGTGTTAGTTCAATAGTTCATTCAAGGAACAAGAAAAATAAAACTTTGTTTCACTTGCTATCATTTCAGAAATTTCAGGAGTCTGACTTACATTTTCTTTTATGTCCATGTCTCCTAGACTTGTTTGGAATGGGCTGGTGGTTTGAGATTGCATTTGGCTCTTTTGTTTTTTCATTATCCTGTATTCCCCTGAGGTACTTGAATCTAAAGTTGCTTCCTGGGTTAATGATGGCTGTCTGTACCAGAGCGGGTCTCCCAGGCCTAGTGGGGATCATTAGGCAGGAATTTTTAGGTCCCAATATGCTTGTGGATCCTCCCCAAGTGGGTAGAGTGTACTGGGTAGACCTTCATCAGACTCTATGTGGCGGACAATGCCCTGCAGCTGCTTGAGGTTGCTGGGTGGCCCCTACCAGGTCCTGAGTAGCACAGGAAGGCTCCTCAGCGAGGTGGAGTACTCAGCAGGCCTTCAGCAGGCACACTGGGGCTCCCTGGCTGCTCGGGGTCTCTGGGCAGGTCCTTACCAGGACTCCAGCAAGTATGGAGTCTCCCTGGCTAGGTGGGGTATGCTGGGCAGGCCTTCAACAGATGCAGCAAGTCTCCCTGGCTGATTGTGGTCACTCGGCGGGTCCCTACCAGGTCCTCAGCTGCACACTGAGGCTCCCGAGCTGGGTGGAGTGCATTGGGGAGACCTTCAGCTGGCACCAGAGCACTGCTTTGATGGGGGTTGTGGTAACTTAAACTTGCGCACATGCTTTTCTTAGAGGCATGAAAGATGACTGATATCCCCCAAGAATAGCTTAATTATACCGTAAGTGAGATAAAACTGCCACTAGTAATAATGCATAAATTGGTTGGCTAACAGATTCCAGATAGTAAGCAAAACCCTTTGTGTTCACTGTGCTATGTTGTTAAATATTCCCAGTGGTTTTATGAAGTAGGTATACTTTTTACATATGAGGAAATAGAGGCCCAAAGCCAGTAAATTACTTGTCAAAGGTCACAGAGTTAGTATATGATAAAGTCAGAATTTGAGTCCAGGTGAGACTGTTTCTGCAAAGTCACTCTTGAGGTGCATTGGATCTGAGACTTAATTTAAAAAAATTCAAAACCAGAACAAGAAAGGAGACCACAGAATAGCAAATGTGGAAGATGGGATGGGGGTCAGGAGGTGACCCGTTTTCCATGGATGCAGCTCAGCAGCTCTGGTGAAGCCCCACAGATTACTTGTGTCCAAGATCCAAGGTTCCCTGCAGAAAACAGGACAACACAGCTGCCCTGCTCACCTGCAGAGTAAATTTGTTTTCTGTGGTTTACAAACAAGCAAGAGATTGGATATAAGAATGGATTCTAGGATCTCTCAGAGCATTCCGTAGCAAGGAGTTTTCATTCATTAAATAGATTGTGCTGTTCATTTATTTGTCTATCCAAAATTTAGTGGGATACTCTGTTTTAGCATTGCAAAATATTAGGATTACAGACCATTCAGAAAGAGTGCCTGCCTTCTAGGGGCTTGAGTCATTGCTGAGAAACCTGTGTGCTAGATTCAGAAAACAAAGGGATTTGGTTCTACTGAAGTGTTTAGATGCAATGGTGGTGAATGGAGGCATCAGCAGGTATCTTTGCATCTGGACAGGAAGTGTGATCTTCAGAGACATAATTAAAACCTTTCCAGTGAGAGGCCAGGCTTCTCTTCCTCTACATCCCTGTCACTATATGGATCCTTCCAGGTTTATATCTAGAACCCCAAGAAATCCTGCTGTGCTCAGGCCGGGCTTTGGGGTGGTGATTGGAATTTAAGAGTATGATAAATATCAGTGAATTAGTCTATTAATAAGTTCATAGCTGACTTGCTGTTCAGAGGTGGGATCTAGTTAGAAGAGGTGAGTCACTCTGGAGGTGTGACCTGGAGGGTTTATCACTTCTCCACCTCTCCCTTCACTCCTTGCTGTTCTTGGTTCATGCCCTCTGGCTGGGAGCCAGCCAGCTAAGGACAGAAAGCCCCACACACTGCCAGCCAGAATGAAATCTTGATTCTTTACCTTGTTGGTACCAGGTATTGTGTTCCAGGCATGAGGTAACTAAGACACCTCCAGTGAAGGGAGGCACATTCTAAAGTAACGGAGAGATCAAAACTTTAGGGCTGGCGAATTTGTGTTATTCTACTCATTTGTTGAGGAAGGATAACACCCACCCATCCCTGTTCTGTTTGTGCAGTTTTAACATTTTAACAAGGCATATTTTCAAGGGCAAAAACCCTCTCCATGCTGCCTGCTCTTTGTTTGAGAGGGATATTTCTATTCTAGCTGATCTTCTCAATTTTATTTTTCACTATTCCTCTATAGAAAACTGTACCCAACCTGTTAGCGGGCTGGTGTCTTTCACCTGCTCTGTATTTTCCTATTTCTGTGCTTTTGGCTATCCTGCCTTCTCTCCACTGCCTGAAACAATGCTTTCTTTCCTTGGTTTTATGCACAAATTATACTGAAATTTAAAAGGTTAGCCAAAATCTTGCTTGTGCTATAAAAAATATTTTATCTTTTAGCTGGAAATCCATCTTTTTCAAATTCTCAAGTATATTACCTTTCCTCTTTGAGTACAGATTTAATACCTGATTCCTCATGTTATAGTTATCATTTCCAAAAGTTACCTACCTTTCCGGAGCTGCTCAGAGGCATGCAAAAAAATATTCTAGATCCTCCATCTCATGTTTCTACCAGAAGCCTCTGCTCTCAGGGACTTTGGGAACCTTTCTCCAGTATTTGTTTTGGGATATAGATTCTTATAGCTCCTGATATGTGAAATGCAAATTTTCTAGCTGGATTAATAGGTAAAATAAAGAAAAGATGCCCTCCTTAAAGTGAGGTACCATGAACAGATATTCATAGAGAAGGACCAGAGAGAACTACATACACCGTGTGGGATTGGCAGGCAAAGGTACTTCAATGACTAAAAAGCAAGGAGAAAGGAGGAGATGAGCAAACTGGGTACTAGGAGACATCTACAGGATTGGTTCTCCAGGAAACAGTGATTTGGAGATTAGTTTAAGGAGGTTTTTCACTTATAGGTTGTTTTTAGCATCAATCAACATATATGGAGCATAAGGCAAGGAACTACTGCAACACGTCTCCCACTTTACGTTCCCACATAAATGGGAGACTTGTTGCAGTAGAATTCAGAGTCTTTATGAAGTCCACAGCAGCCCCTCTGGAGATTCAGAAGATGAGATAACCCTTCAGAGACAGCCTGTGCTGGACAAGAAGGGCTGGACTTAGTCTCCAAGCAATGGCAATAACTGGAAACGGTAGTGGTTTCAAATAGCATCACTGTTTCCAATGATGAAAAAGATAAATTTTTTTCAGTAGTTAGAGATATCTGTAGAAGCTGGGAATAAGTCTCCAAGTGTGTAAACTGAGGATCTGGGCCATTCAGCAAATTTCCCAAGGTGTCACAAAGACACAAGATGTCTGTGTGCCTTGGCCAATACTGGTAAATTGGGAGACAAAGTGAGGAGGCCATAAAATGACCTGAAGCTCTGAGTTGTGAAACTACATATACTTAACAAGGCTTAGTTTCTGTCAGTAAATATACTGGAAGTGGAATCTACTAGAAGTGATTTCTACTTAATTAGGAAAATGAAAGTTCACTTGTTGGCCTATTTCCGACAGGATCAACACCTGATACAGCATTACTATGTGCCACCATGTCTTGTACACAGTCTATTGTGCAGTGACTACTGAATGAATAAATGATGAGCTAAACTCACTGTGTGACTGTAGTTGATTCTCCTTGCACACTTCATGCATCCCTTTTAACTACCTTTAAAAGTCCCACTGCATTTTGTTCTCTATTTCGATCTTGATTTCTACCAATCTTCATGGCCTCGTGCTTTGGTTATGTTTTTGCTTTTTAGATTTGAAAGTTACACTTTCTATATAGTGTCTCTGCCCTTTGGCACAGAAGAGAGCTCCATTACTTCACTCCTTTTACACCCGAGGGGTGGTGTTTGATCTTAAGCACATCTCTGTCTTGGCCTAGAATAAAACTTTTTCTTTTTATGGCATAATAACCTCACCACCCAAGCTGAGTTGTGAGTTTTCAAAAATTCCAATAAAAGTATACAGAAAAGAGAGGCAGTCTCTTAGCAACGTTCCTTGGGCAACTGGCTAAATCTTCCTTAGTTCCTTCTCACTTGAATCTAAGTCTTGAAGGCTTAGGGTTTGGTCCCTGTTTTGGTAAAATATGAACAAAATAACAATGTTGTGTATGTAAAAGATAATGAATGACCCTAAGGATCACAGTAGGTAGATCTAGGTAGCTATACTTTCAAGAAGACTGCAAAGGGGTGGACTAAACATTATTTCCTTTATCTATTTCTCAATTTCTTCATATATCAAGTGGAGATAAGAGAAACTATTTCATGTATGTAATTAAGATTAAATAAAACAATATATAAAAAACCTATCACATAGTTCCTTGCACACAGTCAATCTTCAATTAATTGGCCTTTCATTATTCAGTGTGTGCTACTAATATTAGAGTTCAAAAATCAGGAACAGAGAAGTATATTAAGTAAAGTAAAACTCTCCTTAAAAACAGTGAAAGATATAAACATAGCCATAATACAGTGATGGCGACGACAGACTGGACTTGAATTTGGCAGAGAGCAGTCGTATGGAACATGATTACAAGACAGATGAGATGCTGGACAGAGACCCAGGCTAAGCGACTTACAGAGGAGCCTCTTCCCCAGTGTTTGGGCAAATGCTTCAACTCACTGAAAGTCCATACAACTGCATCTGAAATAATAGTATGGCACACATAGTCATTGATTTCAATATTTTCTGTGTGCCTGTTCCCATCCTCAAATTCCTCAGCTTGTCTCTCAGCTCAGGTGTGCATAACTCTAACAATGAATAAGCTGCCTTCAGCAGCGATATCTATGGGATTAAGAGCGGTGAGTACATTTGAGATGGTGTCTTCTCCTGAAAGAGTGGGTTGAGAAGAAGCAGCCACAAAAAGAAATCACATTGAAATTCTTAATTAGGTGGAAGAAAGTCTTTCTAGGGAGCTACTGAACTTCGTGTGTGAGAAATCTGTTATGAGAACAATACACAAATGTGTCTGTTATGAGAACAATATATAAATGTTCACAAGTGAAGCCATTGAGATTGTGTGACTGCTGGTGGAGCAATCGTATCCACACTAATGTGAATGGTGTAGGATTAAATGACACAAGAAGATTTATTCCAGCTCTAGTGGTGCTCATTCTGTATAGGTGTATAGAGAATGTGAGAGGTGTGTAGGAACATAGCTTTCTCCTTTTTGTGGCCATGGAGGATCTCAAAAGGCCACATTGTGAAGATTTTCATTATACATAGGACAATTAGGAGCCATGATAGTAGACTTGATCTTTTCATTTTTAATACATATACATGCATATTTGTATGTATGTGCATTTCATAGGTGTGGATAACTACTTATATTACTAATTTTAGTCATTTGTGTTCTTTTATACTCTAGCTCAAAACAGCATTACAATAGCCAAGCGCATTGATTCAAAAAATACAAACTTAGTGCTAAAAGAAAATAGGAGAGAAAAATACTAAATTAGGATTCACTGAGTCAAAGGATTTAGTGATACAGGTATTTTTTTTAATGTTTTTGCACCCAGGATAAAAAAATAAGTAGAGCTCTATGCCTATACACAATTATAGTTTTATCTAAAATAGACATTTTATAAAACCGTTAAGAGTCAATTAGTTGTAGAAGCAATCAGATGTGTTCATCTTACTAAGAAAAACCCAACACCCTCTCATCACACACACACACACACACACACACACACACACACACACACTCAAACTCCAAATCTATACAAGTAACAACTGTACTAAATAACAGGATAACCAAATAGTTAAGAGCCTGAAATCTAGAGTGAAATATTTCCCACTATCTGAATAGCTATGAAACTCATTCACTAAGTCTAAGTCCGAACTTTCTAAAATGAAAATCGGAAATAACTCTAGTGCAATGCTAGGGAATAACAGCAACGGAAGGGCAGGACCTGGCTCATAGGGCTGTTCTGAAGATTAATCAGCAGCGATGTGTGGAGAGCGTTTAACATAACACTTGGCACAGAGAAAGAACTAATAAAAATTGACTAACATAATTATGTAACTTCCAGGAGAAGCGTAGTGTTCATGCAGTAAAAGACGGTTCACCTTTCTGGCTGGAGAGACATGCATTTGGGATGATGTATGTGATCTTTTTTAAGAGCTTTTACTGTGATGTCTTATACCAGATTACTTCTCAGTTTAGGATTATTTGATGATTATTCCTTTCAGGCATCTTTCATGAGGAAGTTTTTCTATAAAACTATCATGAAGCCATCAGCAAACATACTTTGGGCTCTGTCTTTCTCTTCATATCCCATAGAAAGATCTCTTGCTCTTCTACAGAGCCAACCTGCAAGTCTCAGCGTCTAGGAAGAATGCGACGACTTAGGTGAAAGTGGGTCTATTTGCTAAATGCCTAATGATGTGTAAAAATGAGGAGCCTTTGCCTACTACACACAATAATTGGAAGCCTGATTTCAATTATTTTTCTCTTATCAAAATTAACACCAGTGAAAGAAAAACAGTAGATATATTAATATCAAGCAAACAAACTTGAGGACAAGAAAAATTCCTAGTTTTAAAGGGAGATATTTCAAACTGATAAAAGAAATTCTTTGGGTACATTTCTCTAATCAAATAAAGGTACATTTCTCTAATCAAAAAAAAACAGTTTTAAATGCACGTGTTTCAAAATGTAAAGCATTGAAATATATGTAGAAAAATCTGATAGAACTATGGATAAAATACAAATCCACAGGCATATTTGGATATTCTAATTATCCTGTTGCCATATTTGATAGCAAGGGTAGAAAATTCAATATGGTTAGAAATTTAACAAATTACAATTGAATATGTACCTATACATCATTCCTTACATAAAAATGAGCTCCATAAAATATTATAAATACAGAAACAAGAACCATAAAGTTTTATTTTAGAATAAACTACAGAAAAAAAAGTTCATGTCTTGAATTAAGCATATATTTGGTAGGCACGTCCTTAAAAGCTCTTAAAATAATATTTTTTGATGTATTGGAATATACATAAAAATTCTGCTCCTCAAAAGACACCACTAAACAAGTGAATGCCTGAGCTGGAATGAATGTCTATAAGCTAGAAAAATATTGGGAAAACATTATCCTGATTATTGACTTGTATAAATATTAAATAGAAATTTCCTACAAATCAATGAGGGAAAAATAATCTAACAAAAATGGACAAAAATTATCCATAGGTATTTCAAAATAAAGTTGAACAAATTATTGATAAACACATGATATTTAATACAAATATCGGTAATATTTCAATAAAATTGCAAATCGATACCAGTACCCTTCAGTACAGCTCCTTGTAGTGTCTGTAGCAAGTGACATTCAGGATGTGGAGTGACTAGAAGTCTCACACATCATGATAGAAACATGAGAGGCACATTTACAACTTTTTTTGGCCATTTTACTTGTATCCACTCAAAGGGAATGAAAGAAGACAGTTTAGAGAGGTCTGATTTATAATAGCCAAAAGCCTGAAACAACTCAGATATCCATCATGTGGGAAAAATAGAAAGAAATTGCAATATATTCAAATAATACATTATCATGGTTTATGTTTAAATGTCCCCCCAAAGCCTCGTGCATTCAAGGAGGCAGTTGAGTGTAGCATTTGTGATTGGTTCGTTGTCTAGAGCCGGGATTGGTGGTGTGAGTGTTACACCCCCGCCCAGCTCTAGCTGTCAGCAGACCTTGGCATTATTCATGTGGCACTGGTTTTAGGTACATACAGAATGCAAGAGCTGTGGATTTACAAAAGCTTCCACTCAATTTCAACATTCCTGACAGGCCAGGCAGTGTGCTCCTGAGAAGGTAGTGTGTGAAGCTGTCAGTGTGAAGCCTAAGGTGCAATGTATCCAGAAGCTTGGAAAAGCCAGGAGTGTGGATCATCTAAGGAATCATGAAAGGAGGGAGCAAAGCCAGCCCAAGAGAGAAGGTGTAGGAGCTATAACACCAGAAGTGCTGTAGGGGTGGGGGAACCCAAGTCTTCTGGAGCTCCAAACCAGATTGCTTCAGATGCTGAGGGTGGAACTCCAGGACTTAGTGTTTGCCCTACTGGATTTTGCACTTCTTTTGGTTCCATTCCTTTTTATCCCCATTTGTACCTTTTGAAATGGTAATGTTTATCTTACATCATTGTACGTGGGAAGTGTTTAACTTTGTTTTCATTTGTACAGTGGGTTATATCTAAGAATTTGCCTTAGATATCAGAGGAGACTTTGGACTAGAACCTTTCTGTAATGCTGAAACTATTAAGACTTTGGCAACTCTTGGAGATGGACTAAAAGTCTTTTGCATAAAGGATGTGCGTAAGTCTTTGGGGGTCAGGGATAGAATATTATTGTTTGTGTTTAAATGTCTCCCCACAGCCTCATGCAGTCATGAAGGCAGCTGAGTCTAGCATTTGTGACTGGTTCTTTGTTTAGAGCTGGGATTGGCAGTGTGAGCGCTGCACCCACCTAGGTATGGGTAGCTGGCATAAAATCTAAGGGAAAGAACAGGGTATGCTTTCCTGTTTTGCCCCTTTAGCTCTTGTTGCTTGCAGGTACCATTAGAGGCTGCCCATTAGCCATGCTACCCTGCCTTGGAACCAGCTGAGTATGGACTGAAACCTTCCCAAACTGTAAACTAAATAAACCTTTACTTCCTTCATTTTGAGCATCAGGTATTTTGTCCCAGCAATAAAAGTAACATGAGACAATTACTAACCAAAACTGAAAACAAATTGTCGACATACCATATGAAATGATTGAACTGTCAAAACATTTAGGAGAATGAAAGGTGGATAACATAACAGAATGTATGGTACAAATTTCATTTTTGCACTAAATGGCACAATAATTAGAGTGAATCTACATGGACAGAATTCTGAAGATAGATGCCTCTTTGAGCAAAAGGGTAAGATGATAAGTGATTAGAATGAACATAATCTGCACATGACCCATAAAACCTAAAGTACTGAGTGTAGAACTGTACAGGAAACATTCTTTCTCCTACTCTTGACCTAGAGTATTCTTTGCCATGGGATTATTTTATCATGTTCATCCTGTAATGTGGATTACTACACACAGAAGAAAATAGAGAATGTGAGAGTGGGGTGAGAAGATGAGACAGACCACATATACTGTGCCTTGGATCAGCTTTCCCAAGGCTTCAATTTACGAAGGCATGTAGGATGTAGAATTCATTGACATGATTTTCTGGAAGTCATTTTATGGTACTAGGACTGCATATTCAATATTGGCCCAGAAATATTGGTATATTGTGAGGATAGTTCATCAGTGCCATAAGGAATCTCTTCCTGAAAATCCTTCCTTGATAACAATAGAGCTATAATTAATTACAAGACCCCCCTGGCTCAGCGCCCCTGTTAAATAACTTCACGTCTGGACCTAACTCAAAAGCACCCTGTGACATCTGGAGAGAAGGAATCCTACAGGCTCAATGCCCTTTAGCTAAAGCCATCCAAATCCCTTTGCCTGTGTTTCCCCTTCCTCAGTTTTCTCTGCTCCAGATAACTAGATGATGGCTGCAGAGAATAGAAAGAGAAGAGAGGCTCATTTTCACTGCAGTTGGCGGCACATCAGTTAAACCTGTTAAAGGGAAGTATGAAATCTGGCATTCCATTTTTCTTTTGCTTCCTTTTGTTTAGGAATGTGTCTGATTAATTCCCATAATCTTTTGTGAGATTTAAGGAAGAGAGGAGGGAAGCTTTTCTCATGCTTACGTGTGTACCTGGTCATCAATTAATGAACTTTTACTCTTGTAAAAATTCTTCTCACTCTACTCCTACATTCCCTAGCTTCTTTACTATGTAGTAATCCACATTACAGAATGAATATTCTCCAGTCTCACTACATGATAAAACAGTGCTATGGCAAAGAATATTCTAGGTCAAGGTAAGAGAATTTTCCTGTATTGTTCTATATGCGATACTTTGCTTTTTATGGGTCATAAGCAGACTATGCTTATTTTGATCATTTATCATCAGATCCTTCTGCTCAAAGAAGCATCTACCTTCAGATTCCTGTCCATGTAGATTCATTCTGATGAATCTGGTCATCAAATAATGAATTTTCACTCTTGCTTGTACAGGACATTACCATCAAGCCTTTCAATGTTGCTTTAATGACAGTTCATATACCTCTTCTCATACAACTTTTACCACAACCTGATGAATCATTTATAATTATTGCTATCACAGTCATCACCATTAATTACCAGTAAATCATGGCATTTAATACAGTTAGGTTTGTAGAGCTAGAACTCAAACTGGATCATTAGACTCTGGATCCCGACTCTGAGTTCTAACCCTGGATGCTGTACTATGATTGATTCCTAAACCCATTATTGTAATCCAAATATTGTAACCCCTTTTTTGGTCCACCCCACAATCTGAAAGGTTGTATTTGTAATCTCATAGAAACATGATTGGAATTCCAGTGAGTTGATTTTAATCTACCACCTCCAATGCAGCTCATGGCAAGAATAAAGATACTAAGACACATTCAAAGTTTTGGCAGCAAAGGGGTCCTAAGTCTGATCCAAGTGAGAATACACAGACACGGGCCTTGATCCAAGGCCTCTCCCAGAATGTATTTTCTCTTGGAGAAGGGAGTGGTTAAAGGATGAGTGACAGTAAGGATAGTGGGAATTATGTGAGCAAGGTGAGCTGAGCTAGCTGAGAAGAGAGTAAGCACCTTTGATATATGGATGGATAAAGGTATACAGAAATACCAGCCTGCATAACACAATTGGGATAGCATATGAATGAATTTAGGAGATTGTTGGCTCAGTTTCTCATATGTAAGTGAATCCAGAGGCCACTTTGTGCCCTGGGAAGCCACAGCTTCTTATGTTGAGGTACCATACCCAGGTACATTTCTGGAGGTATTTGGCTCTGTCATCCTGCTGTATTCAACTGTTTTATAGGGAATAAGGTATGAGGAAACAGGAAGCTGGGTAGCCTGTAGGGTTACATATGGGAACCTTATCCAGCCTTATTTGCATTGCTTAGACCCAACTGAAGGAAAAAGGAAACAGTACAGCCAGCTCTGTGCGTATCAGCACATGGAGACGGGGTTCAGTTTAATTAATGCCAAAGCAAATGTTCTGCATTTGAGGGGGTTGCTCAGGTTGTCTCCCACACCCATGGCTACTCTTAAGCATGATTTTCATGGATCATGTGGTGAGGTTCTCATCATCCCTGGTTAGGTTGTTAGTGTACCAGTGCTGTTAGAGCACACCCATTCTAACTATGCTTGTTATCTCACAGATCCTCTGGAGTGTCAAGAATTGTTCTTGACTTTTAAGGAGGAGAAGTCAAGATGGCTGACCAGTGAGCAACAGAATACAGAGCCTCCTGGGAGAAACAACTCATATAAACATCCTGGAGAGACCCAGACAGAGGGAGATGGATCCTCTTGACACAGGAAGAAATTAAAACGTAAAAAAGCTCATCAAATTTGTTGGGACTACAAGTGGAACAGCCAAAAATTACAGGACACAGTGTTTTTGCAGGGGCCAGGTTTGGGCTGTCCTGAATTTGCACCAGCGTGAATCTGCTCCAGCAGGCAGAGCCACCCAAACTCGTTCCCACTGCCACTCATGGGAACCACAGCAGCGCTGAAGTCGGGGGTTGGTGAGCCCAACAGAGAGCAGAGCCGACAAAGGGATCTTCATTAATCCACTATCAGTGCTGGGAATGAGACCCCCCCGACAGGAAGGGTGTGACCAAATGGGTGACATGTTGCAATTGGGCAGGAGGAACCTGAACTGGGAGTGACAGTGACTTCAGTTGGTTGCTCCCTCCCTAGAGCAAATTCATGGGATTTGCCTGGACTGGGCCATACCCCTGGCTGGGACCCAATGAGCCATCCCAAATCAATTCCCTGCACCCAGCAAGTACTAACCGGGTGAAGGCCCCTGAAGTTTGGCTGGCTGGGTGGGGAGGGGCAGGCATACATGGCTGCTGCTTACACCTCAGTGACAAGAGCAGTCAGGAGAGGCTGGAGGTTCCTCACCAGCATGCTTCAGAGGAAATGTGGCCAAGAGAGAAGGGGGCTAGGACCTGCACTGTAACCTGTGTGGAGGAAGCCAAGACCGTGACAAGAGAGAGAGGCAGGAGGAGGCCCCCAGCCCAGAATCCTGAGAGCACTGATCCAGGAGAAGGAAAAACAAGGGAGACTGAGGGTGGCAAACATGCAACATCAGATATGGCTTCAATGGACATTAAGAGATATCTTTGGGACCTTGTAGATGAACTCAAAACTGAAATACTAAATCAGGTAAAGTAAGATATGAGTAGAGTAATATAAGAAATGCTCTCAGGAAGCATCTCTCAGGAAGATACAAATGGACGAAGGGAGGAACACAAAAAAAGGAGAGAAACATTCAATAAAGAATATAAAGAAAATATAGAATACATGAGTCAGATTCAAAGAGACTACCAGGAAATTAAAAACTCCATTGAAAGCTGGCAAAATGCCTTAAAAGAAACTAAGGATAGACCACCATCAAAACTTGAAGACAAATTTGCAATGTGTGATCATGAAAGGAAAGATCTCTTAAAAATAACAAGGAAACAGGCAGTAACAATACAAAGGCTAGAAGATGACAAGAGAATCTACAATTTAAGAATAATAAATGTGAACAAAGAAGCAGGAATACATACAGGCAAATTACAAGGCTATTCACGGAAATAATTAAGGAAAACTTCCCAAGCATGGGAAAAGAAAATGACATTCGGTTGTGTGAGGCATACAGAACTCCAGCCACCTACAACCAAAACAGAGCTATACCCAGATATATAATAATCAAGATACCAGAAATTCAATATAAAAACAGAATATTAAAAGCTGTCAAAGAAAAGAAACAGATCACCTATAAGGGTAAGCCCATCAGGATCATGGCTGACTTCTCAACACAGACCATCAGATCAAGAAGAGCTTGGAGCGAAATATTCCAAGCCCTGAAAGAAAATAACCTCCAGCCCAGATTGATGTACCCTGAAAAACTGTCACTAGAAATTAATGGAGAAACAAGATGCTTCCATGACAAAGAGGAACTGGGGGAGTTTGTGACCACCAATCCAACCCTACAGAGAATACTGAAGGACATTCTAGAGAGAGAGAAAAAAATACCAGGATTTTAGGAACAGTGGCAGAAAGGCCTCAATGAGTGGGGCAGGCAGTAGAATGAAGGAGAAAACTAGACAAA